>VZQC01010467.1:411961-632814 GCA_009823505.1 Rhizomys pruinosus | reverse complement strand
AGGGAGGTGGGAGGTGGGGTACTATCCTTTCTGGGATACAAATGGAAAACTCTGTGTTCCAATCCTATTGATAAATTTTCAATTTTTCTGATCTTGAAACTAACAATGGGAGGAGAATTTTATGTTCCCACAGGTAAAAATCACCAATCTAAATGCCTGAAAACATACAACTTATGGCTATGCAGGATGGACTGGGAAATGCCAGCAGAGAGGTTGACCCATCTGAACATTAAAGAAAGAGGAACCTCAGACTGCCTGAGTCACAGACACTGAGCATCTCTCTGAATAATATTGGGGTTAACTGTTTATAATGGGCCCTAATGAAGTTTACCTTCCAGATACTGAGAAACCTTCCTACCTCTCCCCTTTATAGGAAAAAGAAAAACATGATGGTAATGAAACCACTCCTTAACTGTAAATTAGAGCCAATGTTACAGTGGTAATTTCCTATAAAACAGGCATAACTACCCTTTTGTAATTGACTGATAAGCATAGGAACTGTGAAAGGATATTTCTCTATCTGGAGCCAAATTCAATAGTAAAGTGTTTATAAGTTGTGTAATTAAGCAAAATATATTACTACAGGAAAGCTCTGACATCAGTAATGAATTATTCTGCCTAGGAGATGTTGGCTAGGGGATTCAAACCCGCCCCCCAAATTATAAAGGCCTTTTGCCTATAAGTAGGATATATGCAAGGAGAAAGGCAGTAAGTCCCTGTTGTCGAAGACCTGGTGTGAGCATGAAAAATGTTATGAGACATCACTTGCTAGCGTACAACTGGCCTCTGAAATGCTAGAGAGCGTTACTAAAGGCCACTAAAGCAATACAACAAAATATTGGTCTCCCTGAGACAAGCAAGACTCCTCCGTCAATATCTCAACAGCCTGGAGATACTGTGCAACAGTGGCAGCCAAGTTTCTATATATATCCCAAATCTAATTGGCTATTAGCTCTCTCCTTAGAGGAACAACTCACAGTGGATGCCACAAGCTTATGTCCTCTAGGGGTTAGGAGATGTTATAAGCTACAATAAGAACTTGTCACCCTTTATAGAGAAACCACAGTTTGCGGATTAGCATATCATCCAAGCATCTGTGTCTATGCCCTCAGCTTAGCTTGACATAATAATTAGTACTGCTTAAATGCCTGTACATCCAATAGCTTGTGCTTTGTTAGTATGACTAAAAAGGGTATCACTGGAAAAGCTGTCAACCAATGAAGGGAAACAACCTGAACAGACTAAAGTCCAAAAATGACAACTCCAAAGAAATTAGACTCTTTTCTTCTCACCCACTTGTGCCCTTTCCCAAAGCCCAGGGAACAAACTGCGCAAGAGGATGCGTGGTAGATTGTAAGGGCTGCGGAGAGATAGGGGTGAATCATGAGACTACAGGAATACAGTCTGAACTCCTAACTAATCAACATGCCTGTGCATACAAGCTTCTCCAACTGTACTATGGGAAACTTGGGTTGTTCAAAATTTGGACATAGATACTTGCAAAATGCACCAATTACCTAATTGTATGACATACTGAGTAACATTGTTGTTATCTGCAAACAACCGTGTCATTATATTCTAGAATCCCTTAAAAATAAAAAATCTGCACACACACAAAAAAAAATGAAAATTCAATTGTAAAGAGAGAACTTAAAATGAGACTGCCTCAGAAGGACTTCCTTGTTCTTGCCTAAGATCAGTACACAGAGGCTGGTAGAACTGTGGTCCCAAGAGATATCATGAGCTTGTATAAATCCCCACTGAACTCAAATTAAACCCCTACCTCTTGCCCTGTACAAAAATAAATTCCAAGTGGATGAAAGATCTCAACCTAAAACCTGAAACCCTGAAGATAGAAGAAAAAGTTGGCAGCAACCTCCAAGACATAAGCTAGGAAAAGACTTTCCAAATCAAACAGCAGCTGCACAGGAAATAGAGAAAACAGCTGACAAGTGGAACCTCATCAAACTCAAAAGCTTTTGTACAGCTAAAGAAACAATCAAGGAAGTGAAGAGAAAACCCACAGAATTTGAGGAAACCTTCACCACTATTATATCTGAGAGAGCATTAACATCCAAAATATATAAGCTACTTAAGAAACAAAGAAGAAAACAAATAACCTACTCAAAAGATGGAGTAAAGAGATAAACAGAGACTTCACCAGTAAGAAGTAAAGATGGCTGAGAAACATCTTAAAAAGTGTTCAACATCATTAATAATTAAGAAAATGCAAATTAAAACCACACTAAGGTATCATCTCACTCCAATAAGACTAGCCAAGATCAAGAAAACAACAGACACCAAATGCTGGAGAGGTTGTGGGGAAAGGGGAACACTCATCCGCTGCTGGTGGGAATGTAAACTGGTACAACCACTGTGGAAAGCGGTGTGGAGAACCCTTAAAAGACTGAAAATGAGCTTACCACCTGACCCAGCCATATCACTCCTGGGTATATACCCACAAAACACATCCTACTGCAAAGATATATGCACAGCTATGTTTATTGCAGCTCTCTTCACAATAGCAAAGAGCTGGAACCAACCCAAATGCCCTTCAACTGATGACTGGATAACAAAAATGTGGTATATCTACACAATGGAGTTCTATGCAGCAGTAAAGAAAGATGACATCATGAGCTTTGCTGGTAAATGGATGGAACTCGAAGCAATTATGCTAAGTGAAGTAACACAGTCCCAGAACAAAAAAGGTGAATGGTTTCCCTCATTTGTCGATGCTAACACCAAATCCCCAGTTGGCAGGCAAACTGAGCAACTTTATTATTATATTTCATTGTATCTGAAAGCAATTGTGCTATTCCAATGTAAATCTCTTAATAGGCTCTAGAATTGTCCTACCACTTGTATTCATACATTGTAATCACCATATATGGATGGAAAATATGTATTCATATTCTAAAAAAAAGAATATAAAATTACACATCTTTTTACCTGCCTGCAACTTTGCTGTTAAAATGTGAGTCTCTGAATGTGCTTGGGAATTAACCTATAGTTTATTTTCAGAATTTGTAATTTTGATTTATGTGTGAAGTGTATATATACATATTTTGGAATAATATAAAATTAAAGGGAACAAAAAAGTGAGAGAAAAACTTATTCAAAGAACTGACCAAAGCAGTAAACTTGTGATTTGAAAAGGTTATAAAAGACTGAGGAAAAGGGGCTGGAGGGATGGCCTAGTGGTTGGGAGTGCCAACTGCTCTTGCAGAGGACCCGAGTTGATCCCCAGCACCCACATGGCAGCTGAGAGCTGTCTTTGACTCCAGTTCCAGGGGAATCCGATGCCCTTTTCTGACCTCCACAGTGTTGCATGACATGGGTGCACAGACCTGCATGCAGACAGTACACTCATATGCATGCAAAAATAAATAAAATTAAAAAAATATTTAAAAAAAAGACAGAAAAAGATGCAAGACAGGACATAACATGTATGACAGAATCCATGAGCTCTGGCAGGGGTCGGGGGACATAAGGGGTGGGCATGGATGGGGGAATGAGTCTAAATTTGATTAAGAAATGTTGTATGAAATGAACTCAATAAAAATTAACTTAAGAAAAAAAAAGAATCTAACAAGCATGGTCTGCATGTCACTGGTTTTGCTGATATGAAGACTGAAAAAGTAAGAGAGTCTCAAGCTTCCAGAGAGCTGCCAAGGCCAAGTGAACTAGAATACACCTTCAAAACAGATTTAGAGTTCTGTCTGCTGAGTTTCAGTCTTACTTTGATTGGATGATTCTTTGCTGTCTCCCCACTCGTCTGTTTCGGATAAGAGATGTTTACTTTGTTCCGTTGTATATTGGAATTGTTTAACTTGTATTTTCTTTTATAGCAGGTCATAGTTAAGAGATTGCCTTGAATCTCAGAAAACTTTGTACTTTGTACTTTTGAGTAGTGTTGAGACTATTAACAACTATGGGGATTTTTGGAGATGGACTTTGCATTGTGACCTAGATATGAGCCTATGAGTCAAGTGGTGGAATATTATGGCTTAAAAGTTATGCGTCTGGGTATCAACTTGAGAAGGAGTGGACTTGTGGCTAATAGTGATTAAGGCAAATCTGAGTACGACTGTGAGGGAGTTTTGATTAGGTTAGTTGAGGTAGGAAGACATATCCTTAAATGTGTGTGTGGGGATGCCATTCCATAGACTTGGATCCTAATTGCTGAAATAATATGACCAGTCACCTCATACTCCCTACGTTGATTTCCCCTACAATAATGGAACATGTCTCGTGTTTCTTTAAACAGTGATCCCAAATAAACCCACCCTTCCTTAAGTCCCTTTTGTCAGGGACATTATCTCAGCAACAAGAGGAGTAACCATTGCCCTCCTTTGGTTTCCTTTTGTTGTGATAAAATACTCACCAAAAATAACCTGCGGAGAAAAGAGTTTATTTGGCTGACAGGATACTATGGTTCTTCACTGAGAGAAGCCAAGATACCAACTTGTGGCAGGATCTCAAGAAGCAGTAATAGAGGAATATTCCTTAAAGGTTTGTTGCCTCTGGCTTGCTCAGCTTTCCTGCACAGCCCGTCCTGCCTGCCTAAGAGGGGTACCACTCAGGGACAAATTAGAAAATGCCTCACAGTATGGCCGTGGAGGTGATTCCTCAATGTGGTTCTTATTCCCAAATGACTCTCTTTTGTGTCAGGTTAACAAAAAGTAACTGGCACAGCAGGATATCATGCTTCTTTTATGAAATGTCAACTCACTTTTCCATCATTCTTTTTCTACATGGTTAATTTTCCCTCTCTCACTGGCTTATATATGTTTATTATATAGTCCACGTACTGAAATTTTGTGTTGTATATTGAAAATACTTTTACATTTTGAATGTCTTACAGATGCTTTTAATTTGTATTGCATTAAATATAGTTTCATATAATCATATTTATTAATCATATTCATTACAGCATCATTTTAAAATGATAAGATCTTCATGTCCCTCCAAATTATTAATCCTTCAGCTCTAATCTCTTCCAAGACATTGTTTTATTTAGACATAAGTTCCTTAGTATCTGATTATCTTGTGAAGGAAAACATTTAATTATTTTCTCCAGAAAATAGAAAATTCCTCAAATATAATTTATTGAATAATCCCTAATATCTACTGAATGAAGTATTTTGCTTGTTTTGAGATAGGGTCTCACATTGTAAGCTCATAGGCTAACTTAAAATTCATGGCAAACCATCTCTATTAGTCTCCTTAGGGGTGATATTATAGGTGTGAGTTATTGTGGCTTGCCAAAATATTAATTTAATTACATAATAAGTTGAACATTCTTTAAAAATGTATTATTTATGTATTTTAATTTTTAATTGATTTTTTGTGATTTTCATACATTATTGTTTGGTGGTATTTAGATTACTCTATATGGCCAATAGAGTCTGATTTGTGGCCCCAAATGGCTTTCAGGGTGGGTCCATCCACTGGGCCCAACAAGAGTCCCATCCCTGCAAGATGATGTCTTTCTGTCTCTCTCTCTCTCTCAGCAGCTCTCACTTGCCAAAAGTTATTTATGTGTAGTTGGGATTTCTTACTCAATTTCTATGTCTGTGCTGGGATTCAACTGGTTTGAGCTTGCATAGGACTTGTGCAGGCTGTCACCATGGCTGTGAGTTCATGTGAGTAAATGGTCAGTTGTCTGGAAGACCCTGTTTTCTCGTGGCCATCCACCCACCTCTGCCTCTTACAATCTTTTCAACACCTCCTCCACAATGATCCCTGAGCCTTGGGAGGCAGAGGTTTGAAACAGGTGTCCTAATCACGGAAGCGGTCTGCAGCCTCTTGTTCTCTGCACATGGGCCAATTGTGAGTTTCTATATTAACCACTATCTTCTGCATAAGCAAACATCTCTGATGAAAGTAAAGAGGTGTATTCACCCTAAGTGCAGAGGCTGCACTGAAGATATGTCTCTTAGGATTAAGCTTTTCACAGACACTTATTCTCTGAGTGTGACCAGTTCTGGAACTTTGTAATTGTCTCCATCTGTTCCATAAAGAAGCTTCTTTGATGAGGAGTGAAAGGTATACTTGTTTGTAAATATGAAAATGCATATTTAGGTTAAAGTAAGTTGGTCTAGTGATGTGGCAAAACTAAGTTTTACTCCAGGATCTATGTATCTTGCTATGTTTTATGGTACAGCACATGAGTTCCCTCCCATTGAGTGGGCTTTAATTCCAATTAGAAAGGGGTTGATTACCCCCCTCCCCCGAGAAATTGCCACTATTCCACCAATAGGGGTAGTTTGCTGTGCTAGTCATTGTTTATGAGGCTTCACAGCTGGGTAGGACCATTGACTGATTTTGTCCCCCGGGCAGCTTGTATAATATCCTCTGGTATCATGAGATCTAGCCTTCAGAAAGGAAGCTTCTTGGTCAGTTCTTGGTCAGTTCCAGATCAATTTCTCCAAGTCCTGTTTATGAAACATGTCCTGTCTTCAGCAGTAGGGTCTTACCTTCAAGTTCTGGGTGGCAACCAAAGGCTGTGGCAATAGCCTGTGTTATTTTTGGAGTCTCTTAGACTACCCTGACCAATAACTTAAGAGAGGTTTCTCCTGCCAGGCACTGTGTGTTTTGTGGTATAGCCTTCAGCAAAATGGATGGAACTGGAAGCCATTATGCTAAGTGAAGTAACACAGTCCCGGAAAACAAACGGTGAATGGTTTGCCTCATTTGCAGATGCTAACACTAAATCCCCAGCTGAAAGTCAAGCTGAACAACATTATTGTTATATTTCATTTGATCTGAAAGCAACTATGTTGTTACAATGTAAATCTCTTAACTGGCTCTAGAATCCACCTACCACTTATTTTCAGACTGTTTAATTAATGTATATGGGTGGAAGGTATGTATTCATATTTTAAAGTAATATAAAATTAAAGGGGAAAAATGTGAATTCCTAAACATATTTTGGAATTAACATACAGTTTATTCCCAGAGGTCATAATTTTTAATGTATATGCGATGATTATATAGGCATTTTTTGGAGCAATACAAAGGGGAGGAAAAACAACAACATAAAGACTGGGTTAAAGAACTGAATGATACAGTTGAACTCTGCCCAAAAGAACAAGCCTCTGCAGAGAAAAACTTTGGAAAGACTGAAAGATGCAAGACTTGTATGGAAGAAGGCATAAAAGGGGTGGGGTGGGGGCAAGGAGAGGGGAATGTGTCTAAACTGGACTGAAAGATAATGAATGAGATATACAATTCATCAATAAAAGTATTTTAAAAAAGAATTGACTACTTAGAATAATAAGAGGAGTAAAAGAAAGTTCTCAAATAGATGTCTTAGAGAAAATAACAGAATAATCCAGAATCATCTACAAGGGATAGTATCACTAAATGTATCATGCTATTGGAGTTTAATCTTTCAAATATCTTCATCATCCGTAATAACATAAGATAAAGAAAAGGACCAAATTACTGTGCTAAAACAAACACCAAACTTATGTACATGCAACAACAACAACAACAAATCAAATGTACTTGTATATTTATTGTATGTGTATTTTAAGTAGGACTTTCCAGCTGTTTTAAAATAATCTTTTTTATTTATTAATTTATGTGTATTATCTGCATGTATGTAAGTGCACCTGGATCATGCAATGCTCTTGGAGATTAGAAGAGGACATTTGATCCCCTGAAACTGGGATTACAGATGGTTGTTAGGGATCCTGTGGGTCCTGGGAACTGAACCTGAGTCCTTTGCTAGAGAAGCCAGTGCTCTTAACCACTGAGTCATCTCTCTAGCACCCCCCTTTTTTTCCTTTGTTTTACAGGGTCTCACTATGTATCTCTGGCTCCCTGGAACTCACTATTTAGACCAAACTGCTTTTGAACTCACAGAAATCGCCCTGCCTCTGCCTCTCATGTGCTGGGATTAAAAGTGCATGCCTCTGCTCCTAGCCTTGCATCATCTTTTATACTGATCTACTAACTATTCTTGCTTCAAAATGATGGCTATTTTATTTAATTCTTTCTCTGATTTTGATTACTACTAGGACAACTAGAACCTCATTCTCTTCTGCCATGGTGGACTCCATCTGTTAGAATTCAAGGCTTGGATATTTAAATCTTCCTAGGTTTCCTTTTGGATGAAGGATATTGTTAGACATGTAGAAAGTAGATATAATAGTGTTACAATGATGTCTATTCACACCATCTAAAGTTTAACTTCCCTGTGGCCTTTGAACCATGTGAATTGCAGATGAACAGTACTGAGCTAGGGCAGGAGGTTTCCACCTACCCATGACACATGGAGAAATTCTCTGTTGCAAATAAAGGATAGAGGGCCCCAAGAACTACAGCTGTGTTAAGTATAAACTTTAAACCAAGGACTTGCTATACAAAGGAGAGAGGAGGCTCTTGTATCAGGCATTAGGTGTTAATGTCTTTCTGTTGTATGGATATCACTTTAAATAGGATATTGCATAAGACACACCCAGTACCAAGCAAGACTTCAGTCAGCGTAGTAGGCTGTTCTTGGCCACATGGTGGTGGTGGGGAGGGATTGGAGTCCCACAGTCCTGGTTTGGAGTCTTGGCTCTGCCATGTACTGATAGCATGACCTGTAATAAGTTCCTTGGCTTCTTTTATCATCAGTTTCCTCCTGGCAAGACTGCACATGACTTGAAGATTAAGGGAGAACACATATGTTCATACTTCATGAATTGTGATATTTCATGTATTTTTGGTTACAGTCATGTATCTGGCACTGTTCCTTCTTTTAGGGACAATAAATATTTTCTCATTTAAATGTAGAGAACAAATGTATTTTATTAGCTTATATTAAAGGCACATTTTATAGTTGCAACATTTAAATGGAGCTTTGTATATACCCCATGTACTGTGAAAATTTTCAGAATTTTGGGTTACTGTATACATGTGTCTCTGTGGGTGTATGTTTGTGTGTGTGTGTGTGTGTGTGTGTGTATGTGTTTAAAGATATTCTCAAGCTGTTTTCCACAACAGCTTTAATAAGAATCCTGGTAATCATATAATCCCTTCACTTAAAATCAAATATCTAAGTTTCTCAAGCAGTGTGGACCATGGGATACCGGTTGTCAGAGACTTAAGACTGTTTACTGCCCTGTTTTCTTGCTTCAGCATTGGCATTGTCGATTTCTTAGAGGAACAGTGACAAAACTGCTGTTATTATGGGTCCAATATCCTTTTATTTCTACAAGGATAGAAGTGATCTTTTACACTGATGAATTAAATTTAGGCATAAGAGAGGGAATGGCACTTAAACTCTTAACAAAAAGAAGAATTTGTTGACTACCACTATTTTGAATCTGTGGTATAAGAATTAACAGTTCTAGAAGTAACCTTATTGCTAAGATACCTTTGCCAAAGTATCAGATCCTAATCTAGTAACCTCTGAAACCATGTAGAGGCAACTTGAAAACTGTAGAAGAGAGCTCACATGTCAACACTTCACCACATTTCTAACTCTTCATTTTATCTTTAAAAAAGCAGAGGGTTTATATGTCTGAACACACACACACACACACACACACACACACAAGCCTTTAAAAGGGATTAACTATTTTCTGGGCCAAGCTTTATGACTTTCAATTAAAGAATGTATAACACTTGCTGTGGGTATCCAAGAGTTTTAAATCTATTATTACTTGGAGATTTACAGAAGAAATAGCTTAAGGTTTGCCTGAGTATTTCCACGTGCTTTTAAACATACGTGGAAATAATGTGTACATATAGCTCAGAGTTATCAACAGCTTAATTAAGTAGTACTGACCCCACTTTACTTAACAACAGGTGACTCACCTCAGGTTCCGTGCAAGTGATGAAAGGCATGTAAGAGAGATTACCACCTTGTTTGTAAAAGACCTTTGTCCATGTCGGAGAAAGGGCAGAGGAAAACTCCATAGCTTATTAACCTTGTTAGTTCAAGATGGGTTATAGCATTATTTTCATAGGTTTCATGATTGTGACAGCACTGTGTTGGAGTGTAAAATATAAAAACAGAAGATCTGCTCTAACCCTATTTCCTAGGTTTGGTAAATAAGCTTATCAGACAGCAAAGCACTGGAAAAGGGGTGTCAGGTAAAGGAAAATGATGGTGTTGGTAGCCCAGGTCTACCTTGAGGTGGAAATACCCATACTAGTGCTTCTCAAACTAGATTATATTGAAGAATCACCTGACTCACTTTTGAAATACAAATGGTTGGCCTTTTCAGGTAATCTAAACACATATTATGAGTGAGGACCAACCATGGCTGCAGACACTATCTGAAATGTGAGTTTATAACCAACTGAATATAGTCTGGTAATCCTGATTTATTTAGAAACAATGGAGGGCCTGGATTTAATATTGCAGCTTTATTTTGTCTTTTTTTTTTTTTGAGACAGGGTCTCTCTGTGGCTTTGGTTGTCCTGGCACTCGCTCTGTAGACCAGGCTGGCCTTGAATTCACAGATATCTGCCTGCCTCTGCCTTCCAAGTGCTAGGATTAAAGGCATGCACCACCATGCCTGGCATATATATATATATATATATTTTTTTTTTATATATCATATATAAAACATATATGTGTGTGTGTGTGTGTGTGTGTGTGTGGTGTATGTGAGTGTTGTGTGTGTATTGGTCTTTTGAGACAGGGTCTCCCTGCAGTCCCAGCTGTCCTAGAACTCCCTATGTAGAGCAGGCTGGCCTATTGTAGTCTTAAAGAAGAAATCAAAGCATGTCAAGAGGGTCAGATGAGAGTTTTTAACCTGTGATCCATATGATCATAAGGTTTCTAACTCAATCTTTGTCTCAAAAGCACAAGTGATGAAGGTCAAGCCATATTGAAGATGAACAAACTGAAGAAATAACAACAAACCTTGAGAATCAAGGGTCAATGTGGATGCCTCAAATGTGTTCTGCTTTCTACATGGCCTTTCTGTCCTTCCATTCCTCTGACTCTTCTGTCTGGGATGCTGTTAGTTCAGCAACAGAACATTCCCATGAACCAAAAGACCTAGCACACCACCAAGAGACTCTGTCATCATTTCCTACTGCCTTGAGCTTCTTCAGTGTTAGCCTGTTTTCAAGCCATGGTTGGTGAGTACATCTGTTGATTCATGTTGAATCCCACCAGTGGTTAAGGATATCGTAAAAATACCTTGGAAACTGAGATATTCAAATGGGTATTTTGTTAAAGTATGTTCTAAGCCAGGCATGGTGGCTCACATCTGACATGCCAGCAGTTGGGATGCAGAGCCAGGAAGTTTGCTGTGAATTTGAGGCCAACTTTGAATAAACAGTGAATCATAAGCCAATCTGAACTCAGTGTGAGGCACTGTCTCAAAAGGACTCTAAAAGGATGCTGGGGAGATAAGTCAGTATGTAAAATGAGGACCTGAGTTCACTCTCCAGTACCCCTGTAGAAAGCCAAGCTGGGTACAGCAGCAAGCACTTGTAATCCAGTGCCTGGTAGGTGGAGACAGCTAAGTGCCTTGGGGCTTTCTAGCCAGGCAGCCTGGCCTAATCAGTGACTCCCAAGGATAGATATTGAGGATGTCCTCTGACGGCTACATGTGTGGGTTCACACCATACACACACGAGCATCTGCCCACACATGTATACCCTTCCCCAAGAGTTTATTAAAGAAATTAGATTCTGTTACCCTCTGAGGACCACTGCGAGTGCCAGGTACTAAGCAGCCTATTGAAAGCGACTCTGAGGCTGGGAGAAGTGGTAGGACAGCCCTGATATAGTGATGAATGTCTCTGCTTTAACTTATATCAGTTCTGTTTCCACATGGAGCATTGATGGTTGTGCCCAGGTGTACCCTTTTTGTGGGCTTTTATTTTGTTTTCCTCTGTCAACTTTATTCTTTCATTTAGTTCATTAAGGGAGATGGACGCCCCACAAAGGAGGAACAACTGGATCACACACTGCCTTTAGCCAGCTGGAAAGTTTTGGCACAATGGTGCTGGCTTGTTCATCTTGATAGAATGGATCTGGAGAGCTTCTCATGCCTAAGCTACTTCAGTGTGAACAGAGCTCTGGATGTCTGAGGGGCATTGATCTGTGGCTCTTCTAGCTGTTGCTAAATGTAAATTTCATTGAAAATTTGTGTATTTAACACAATAAACATTAATCATATTTAGATCACCTCCTCCCCCATCCACACTTCCAAATATCGGCCCCCTCTGCATTTCATGCATTCTGTGATGTATGTTAAGGCTTACCAAGTCAAGGTGTTGTACCCAGATGTCCCTCTAGTGCAAGCTCATCCACTGGAATGTAGTCAGCCTATCTAGATTCCCTTAAAGAAGATCAAATATCCCTAACCCAGCTGTAATAAATTGCCAGTAATTCCTATTGATTATTAGGGTTTAAAGCTGAGGTTGGACTGTGGGTTGATTTTCTCTCTTAGCAACTTACATAGTATCCTCTAGAACTATGAGAGCTAGTCTTCAGATAGAAGGCTTCCAGGTCAGTTCCAGCTCAATTGTTGCAAGTCCTGTGTCTGAGATATGTCCTGTCTTCAGCAATAGGGCCCGACCTTAAAGTCCTGGGAGGTATCAAGGGAATAGCTTATGTTCTGTGAGGAGTCTTTTGGGGGTACCCTGACCAACAACTCAAAGGGAACTCTCTCCTCTTGGCACTGTATTTCTTGTTACATAGCCTTCGTGTATACACATGCACTCATGTTCAGATAGTTATGTGTATTTTTCTGTAGGATTTTTGTCTAAAAACATTTATTTCATACAGCCTAAACTTTATTCTCTCTCTCTCTCTCTCTCTCTCTCTCTCTCTCTCTCTCCTTGTCTAATCTCCCTCCTTCCTTCCCAGTTATGCCCCTCTCTTGAGCTCCTTCTCCTTCACCCCCATGTTTCCTTCTATGTCCTTTCCTTCTCCCCAGTTGAATAACTGAATTTTTCCCATTTCTTCCTTGGTAACATTTGTTTCTTACTATCCCTGTCTCTCAGGCCTTTTCTTTCCCTTTACCTCCGTGTTTCCTTTCCATTTTCCTGGATTCTGGGGTATTTGGTGCTAAGATCCACAAATGTGGGAGATTATACATTGCTTGTTTTTCTGAGTCTGTGTTACTTCACTTAGTATAAGAGTTTCTAGTTCCACCCATTTACTTGCAAATTTCATGATTTCTTCTTTCTTTACTGCTGAGTAGAGCTTCATTGTGTAAATGTACCACATTTTCATTATCCACTACTCTTGAGGGACACTTAGGTTGTTCCCATTTCTTAGCTGTTGTAAAAAAGAACAAGACAAATGCATGCATAAGTATCTCTTATGTAGGATGTGTACTTTAGGTATATGCCAAGGAGTAGAATAACCAGATCATATAGTAAATTCATGTTTAGTTTCTGAAGAGTTCTGCAAACTCCTTTCTATAGTGGTTGCACACATTTACAATCCCTTCAGCAGTGAATTGACTTTCCCCCCTTCTCCACATCCTCACCAGCATTTGGTGTCTTTTGTTCTCTGGATTTTAGCCAGTCTGACTAGGGTAAGATGAAATCTTAAAGAGGTTTTAAAAGATAGGCTCAGGGGGATGGAGAGATAGCCCAGTGGTTAAGAGCACTGACTTTTCTTGCAGAAGAGCGGGTTTGATTCTCAGAATTCACATGGCAGCTAACAACTGTCTGTAACTTCAATTCCAGGGGATCCAATGCCTTCTTCTGATGTCCTCAGGCATTGCATTACATGGGTGCACTTATACACATGTAGGCAATACACTCATACACACACACACTAACAATAATAACAGTAATGACAATAGTAATAATAATAATAATAATAATAATAATAATAATGATGATAAAGATGGGCTCAGGACCTGAACAGAGTATTCTCAAAGAAATGAAAATGGTTGAGAAATACTTAAAAATTCTCTTCTAGCTGTTTTGTTTCTTGCTTCTTCCAAATTTTGGCTTCCATGATCTGCTGAAACTGGAGCCTAGCCCTGAGGTATCAGTTGCTCTTGCCTCTCTTCTCCTGAAGTCTGACTCTGCTTATCATATACCTGCCCAACCCAGATAGACTGTGGAGGAGAGATGCTCACAGCACCCAGTGCTGACTGCAGCTCCTAGCCACAGTGTTGTGCCTGCTGACTGCAGCTCCTAGCCACAGTGTTGTGCCCTGTCTTTTTACACTGCTGCCTCTGGAGGCAGATGCTGATCCTACCAGTACCAGGGTTAGCTCCACTTGGTAAGTCAGGAGACAGCATGTTTTGCAGTTCTAGTTCTGGAAGCTGTTAGCATTTTTAACTTATTAGTAATAGCAACAATATTGATATTAATTATATTAATAATAAAATTAGTATTAGTGGGCAATTCTTATGTTCTAAGGTATGGATTATGGGGGTTGTACAGATTTATATTTACATTGAATTATTTTAAGAACCCTAGGGAGCTTTCATTCTAGGCACAGTTTATGGCATACTGAGCTCAAAAAGAATTGAGAAACCTGCCCATGTAATTAAGTGTGTGTGTGTGTGTGTGTGTGTGTGTGTGTGTGTGTGTGTGTGTTTGGAGTTGGAAGAAGGTAGTGCAAACTTGTCTCAAACTCCCAATGTAACTGAGTTGGCTTTCTTTGAACCACTGATTCTGAAATTCCAGGCATACACTACTGTGCTTCACTCTAACGATATTATTTTATAGGAAGTGGTAAAATGCCCCTGGTGGCTTGGGGGAGAGGCTCTGATTATACTACTAAATCTTTCTGATCATAGTTCTTGGGAGTTCATTAGTATTATTTCTGCATGGACACAAATTTTCATAGTTTAATACCTTCTGCAACCCAGATTGAGTATTCATATGGAAACATGACAGTCAGAGGGCAGATTGTACTAAGTATTTCATGCCTGGAGTGATCTTAAAATTCCACTGCAGTAGATACCATGTCAGCAGAAAGTAGTGAGAGACAGTTGCTTTCCTAGCCGAAGCATGAGTATTTGTCCAATTGCCACAATCCTTGGCCTCTCTTGGCATATGATATCCCTGGCCTACAGCAGCACTTCCACATGGAAGTACTGCTAGACATTCAGCCTCCTCAGGAATACATTTCATGTTACAGTGTTAATTGCTACTGCTTTGCAGTTGAATTACCTTTATTCTCCAGGAAGTTCAAGCAGTTCTTAAAGGTATTTTTTAAATGCCAATAATGTTCTGAGGGATCTCAGGACTTGGTGGCATTTTCTGATTTGTACCACTTACAAGGGACATCAGTGTTTATTAGGAACATTTCTGCACAGTTATATGCTCAGGGCTGCTCAGGGCTGCTCAGTCCCAGGCACTGGGATGGTGACTGGAATACTGTCTTCTTTGGTAGCAAGCAACATAAACTGATTTTGGCTAACTTGGTTAGAAAAGGAAAGCATTTATAAACTATATGTGTCCATTTATAGAAAGGAAAAGTTGAAGAGTCAGACAACAAGATGTAGGGAAGCTCTAGATATCTGAACTTGAAGGACAAATGCACCAAATTTTCAAACTACTAATTATCAGGATGAAACCATTCAATTTTCCCTCATGGCACCCCAGACAATAGTCCTGGCATGGATGTGGGGTAGGGAGCATTTCACTATCCTTGATTAGATGCCCATTCGTGGGCAAAGGAGAAGCAGCACCTTGGAGGACAGATCTGTTGCAGATACATTACACAAATGTTTGCTGGGGGTCTCTCACTATCAATGTCCCTTACTTTATCCCTAGTCCCTCAAGAGAAGTTGCTGTTTGTTTCCCTACGCAGACTATTTCCAAGCTTAGACTTTAAAAGACCTCTTAAGCTTGCTGTGATGGTGGATTTTATATGTCAATTCCACTGGCTTAAGGGACACCCAAAGTGCTGGGAATATATTATTTATAGGTGTATTTTGAAAGAGATGGATATCTGAGTTGGTAGACTGAGTACAGAAGATTGCTGTCATCACTGTGAATGTACTTCTTCTGGTCTCTTCTGAGCCCCAGGAGGAGAAAAATGCAGGTGAAGAGTTGATGTGCTCTTTCTTTTTTTTTTTTTATTTATTTTTTTTATTGATGCTTTGTGTATTTCATACATCATTTCCAATTCAGTTCAGGCATATATCCCTTTCCCTTCCCCCCACCCCACCCCTACCCATCCCAGATCATGCATTCTGCTGTAACTTTTCTGCATCTTTCTCTGTTTTTTTGTTTTGTTTTGTTTTGTTTTCATTTTTTTTAACAATAAGTGATAATTTGTGAGTACAAGCATCCTTCATGTAAAACAAATTTGCAAGCAGTTGTGTCCAAACCCACACAGCTCATGGGTCCCACCATCCAGCAGGGGGGGGGGGGCTTGTATGTTCAATCAAGTTGATCAAATGAGTGTCCAGTCTATATTGTTGTAGTTTCACCATTCACCCCAAGATGCACTCTTTCTTTTAGAGCTATTGTCTTTGAATACTGGAGTCTCTGCTTCTTGGACTTCAGAGTTGAGCACTTACGTTGCAACTTATTTCTTAGGTCTTCAGGCCTTAGAACTGAAACTCAACTCCTTTAGCAGTTTTACTGAGTCTTCGGATTGCAGACAGGGCATTGTAGAACTTTTCGGACCCCATAACTTCATGAAGCAATTTTCATAATGATATCTTTTTCCCTCTCTCCCCATATACTTATATACTGTTTCATTCTATTTCGTCTTTTTCTAACTGGATAGAATATTTGAGTCTAGGCAATTTATAATGAATAGAATTTGGCTGTAGTTTTAGCCAATTGGGAAAAAAGACAGGCCTTTTGTCAAGGGCTTTCTTGCTTCATCATTCTATGTGGGAGGGGAAAGGAAAAGAGGCAGAGGAAAAAATAAAAAAGAGGGAGGAAGGGGTGGGAAGAGAGCAAACCAAACTCCCTTGTTACAACGAATCACTTCCTATATAGACAGCAAACCAAACTCCCGTGTTACAATGAATCCCTTCCTATATAGAGAGCAAACCAAACTCCCTTGTTACAATGAATCCCTTCCTATTATAACAGCATTAATTCATTTATTCTCATGGCTTTTTACCTTTCATTAAACCCCTCTTCCTAATACTTGCACAGGGGATTGTGTTTCTAACATTTGCTTGTTTGGTGGGTACTTTACCTATTGGTTCTGTGTCTCTAGATAACACTAATACATATTTAAGCCAATGGAACAAGTCTGGACTAGAACAGTAGAAGACCAGAGGGCACAGGAGTCGTGATGAGCTGTCCCAGCTGAGAGTATATAGGCTTCTGTGCCCATTGTTCCTTAGTGTGTTTCAAGTTACCCCACAAAACTTGTGCTTTAGAACAATAATTAGCATTTCTCAGTCCACAGTTTCTGAAGGTCAGGAATGCAGGTGTGTCTTAGGTCTGACTAAGCTCTTGCTTGGGTGTCTCATATAATTTCAGGTGAAGTATGAATTGACACACCTACTCAGTGCTACAGGTGTCTGAGGTTGGAGAATGCACTGCCCAGCTGGCTCCCTCCTGAATCAAGTTGGAGTAGTCCATAGGCCTCAGTCATTCCCAGGAAGACCTCTCTCCACAGACTGACTAAGCCTAATGCCAGATTGGCTACCACTGCTGAGCAAGCTATGTAAGAGCAGCGGGAAGTATCACTGCCTCTGAAACCCAGGCTTTTGCTCTGCTTCATTCTGCTGATTAGAAGTGAGTCACACATTTGGCTTGCATTCAGAATTATGAGGTGCAATTATGCTGCACTCTGTGCATTCAAAGGAAGAATGTGAAAGAATTTAGAGATATAGTTTAACTTTTCCACAAATAATTAGTCTTATCAATGCTCCATGTTGATTATATAGCTATAAACCAACTAGATCAACATCATCCTAAGCAGCCTGGATTAGCAGAGCTTCTCAGTCCTACAGACCCACAGTTAAATTAAGGTCCAACCATTAAATTTCAGCATGGTTTGTGACAGTGATAGTTAATTTGTGCACCTACTGAGATTGCAGTAGTGGAGGGATAGTTCTACAGCAGTCAGGATGGCAGCAGATGTGAACCAAGGTCAAACTAAAATACCTGTCTTCTAGGGACTACTGTGGAGTAAGATAGATAGCTGTGAAATAGGGAAATGGCTGCAACAGTAAAAGCATATTCAAGTCTAGAGTAGTCATAGATTGTAAGCTCCCCAAGCATAGAGGTCATGTATGTTAGTCCATGAGACAGGCTAAATTTACATAGAAATGGGATTTATTTGAGAGGCTAGATGATCACACATCCTAGCACTGGCCATGGCAAAGCCTCCAGGTGTTTATTATCAAGATGAGTGGTAATGTTGGGACCTCTGGAGAGCCAAAAAATCTTGTACAATATAGAAGTCAGAGAATTATTTAGAGGTTGATATTTTTAAAATAATTTTTTATTCTGTGAAGCTCAGAGGTCTCATGGGAGTAATAGGAACCTCTGGGGCTAGTTTCCCCAAACCTGTGAACCTCCCACTAATCCCCACCATAAAGGTTCCATATCCTTCTATATCACCAGAATGGGGACAAAGCTTAAAGCACATGTGCCTTAAGTGGGCAGAATTCATAGCCAAACAACCTCACCCAGATGTTCAATAGCCCTTCAAAGCATGGTAGTGAGGAGAATGTTCAACTTTGGAAGGTTCTAGTATGATTCCTTCTGAAGAGATGCAACTCAAAGGGGTTTTTGAGCTCAAGAGATCTTTTTGAAGAATTCAGTGCTATCTGTTGGGGGCTTTGGGAGTATGAAGCAGCATGGACTATTCTAGAAAACAGGAATGTTTACTATGATATTTTCTAGTCTTTGAAGTCTAAGGAAAT
Organism: Rhizomys pruinosus; assembly: GCA_009823505.1. Classification (NCBI taxonomy): domain Eukaryota; kingdom Metazoa; phylum Chordata; class Mammalia; order Rodentia; family Spalacidae; genus Rhizomys; species Rhizomys pruinosus. Next base: position 614,030 of record VZQC01010467.1, on the reverse strand, counting down.
AGCCATGGAAAACCACAACGCAGCAAAGGGCAAACAAGCAAAAGCTTTTAATGTATGAGAGAGTCACCATCCAAATCAGGACTCGGGACATGGTTAACATTCAAAGCTTTCTACACAGGGTGTCATTAACCTGATTGAAGGTTTTCTGTGCAGCGTGGTCACCAACTGAAGCTGTCCATGAAGATGATCATCAGTCTTGGTTTCTAGGACAGGCTTGTTGGTATGTGTTATTCTGGCATCATCATTAATAGAGCCATTTCATGGTCACAGAGTCTTGGCTTGGACAATTAATTATATGGTCAGCTTAATCCTGTGCATCCACACTTTAATTGGCAATGCAAACACCTTTAAAATAAATGGGAATTTTCTTTATTAAGTGTACAAATTAAGAAATTTAATGAGACCACAATTATGTGAAAACTTTTCCTGAAGGAGTTAGATTTTTCTTATCACTGATGCTGTTTCTTTACTTTTTAAGAATATTTAATTATAAAAGCAGTGCTCTGGAAATGACTTCAGTAATACTGAGAGGTTTATCATTAAAAACTATTATCTAATCCCATTTTGATTTTCAGTCAACTCTTTCAAGGCAGGCAATGGTTTATTTACCCACAGAGTTATTAAAGTATTTATCTTAGTCCATTTTCAGCTGCTTTAATGGAACACCTGAGCTTGGGTAATTTATAACAAACAGAAAGTTATTTGCTCACAGTTCTGGAGACTAGAGAGTTGAAGGTCAGGGTGCTGGCATCTGGTCTGGTGAGGATCTGTGGGTTGTGCTGTCACATGGTCAACATCAGAAGGATGAGACAGCAGGAGAATAAAACTATCCTTGGGAGCACTTTCAGGAACATGTGTTCATGAAGGCTCACATCACAACACCTCCAACATTAGGCCTTAATTCCCAACACAGTTGCATAAAGAATTAAGTATATCTCATTAAATCTGAGGCTTCTCTTCCAGCCATAAATAGATTATTAATTGAATATTCATCATTATATTTATGACTTTATTAAATTTAGGCATATAAAATGTAGGTAAAATTTGAATATAATATGAAGTAGGAATCTATTTTATGTTTCTAAAATCCTTTCAATCAGTAATTTGAAATGTCTACCTTTTTGTTTTGGTTTGTTTTTAGTGGTTTTTTTTTGTTGTTGTTGTTGTTTTGTTTTCCTGAGACAGATTTCCATGGCCCAGACTGGCCTTGAATACCTGATCGTCCTGCCTCCACCTCTCAAGGTCCAGGGTACAGGTATGAACCATCATGCCACATTTTGTGAAATGTGTACTTGTATTTCCATAAATATATGCTTAGTTTTGTAATTTATCTTCTGTCCCATTAATCTAATTTCATTGTTCTAATTAGTATGTGTTCATATTATTTGTATTTGAGAAGGCAAAGCCTTCTTTTTAGTGTCTTATTAAAATACTTTGTTTTCATGCTTTTATTTCTCTTTCAAATGAGTTAAAAGTTAAGCCCTCAAATTTTAGTTTTACAACTTTATTGGGCACAGATGATGGCCAGGGCAGCGAAACAATTCTTAGTAATATTCTAGTGGTGACAAATGGCATTTTACATTTGTGAAATGCAAAGGAAACCAAGCTTATCAACTAACTAAGCAAACAAACACAGCCAGTACTGCACAGTCAACCCTAACAGAAACTGCGACTTCAGTTAACAGTGCTGTAGCAATAGGGACTCATCAGTTGAGATGCACCACACCAACACAAGATGATGTTAACAGGCGAAGCTAAGGGAGAGTGTGGAGGGACAAAATAAATCCCAAGGTCCCATCTTCTATGACTGTGAACCTTCTCTAAAAATGAGGATCTTATTTTAAAAAAAATTTGGGAGTTTGTTTAGTGGCTATACCGATTTAATTTTGGTGAATTCCACTTCTATATTCCTTGATTTTCTAAGGAAAAAAACCACAACTCCATTCTGAATTGATACTTAGCTCCTCCCCCTTGTGCTATTTTAGTGATTCTACAGGTACAATAGTGCATCTCTTCTCAGACTTCAATGGGATTGCTTCCAAGATGTTTGACAGACTATATTGTTAGGTGCAGATTTTTCTTATTTATCTCCATTCTTGATCAAATAAAGAATATTTCTTCTGTGTGTGGTTTTGTTTTGTTTTCTGAAAATATAAGTGTTACATTTTTTTAAAGGCTCTACGAATCTGTTCATATTTTCATGGGTCTTTTTTATTTAACGTGTTATTATAATGGATTACATTAGTATACTTCCTAAAGATGAACCAAATTTGAATTCTTATATACAGTGTGATTAGTCAAATTGCATTATTAAGGAATCATTATTTTCTTTTTTGGTGTTTTTGAGCAGGTCTTCCTGTAGCCCTAGCTGGCCTGGAACTCACTATGTAGTTCAGGATGGCCTTGAATTCACAGAAATCCTTCTGCCTCTGCCTCCCAAGTGCTGGGATTACAGGCATGCACCACCATGCTGGGTGGTAGTTGGTTTTAAAAAATAAAGATTCATGTTCTTTGAAACTCATTCCTAGAGATCTACCTAATGCTTTTAGATCTCTTCAAGAGTATTTCTAGTACCTACATACCTTGCTTTTTCTGTGATATTTGCGCATGTGCATGCATGTAGGTGTACATGTGTTTAGCATGTGGGGGCTGAGGGTAATCTTAGAACTCTTCCCTGGCCAGTTCTCCACGGTATTCATCAAGGCAGGTCTCTCAATCAAACCCAGAGTAGCAGATATAGCTTGTCTTACTAGCCAGCTTGCTCTGGGGATCCCAGGACTGCCTTCCAGGGCTTGAATTGTCTACCTTCTACTTATGGCAAGGATTCTGGGTGATACAAACTCTTCTGGTCCTCATTTTTGCATTGAAAATAGAAAATATTTCACTTGATGAACAATGCCCCAAGGCCAGGAGCCACATTTGTGAGAGCAAAGGTTTAAAATTGAAATTCTTTGGTAGGAGAATGAGTGGATCATGATAGCTTTTTACAATGGGGTCCTATATAGTAATGAATAAGACTTGTATTCAGCTATGCATGTTTCACTATGGATGTCTGTGGTAAAACCAAACAGCATAATTAAATGTACATGAAGATCAAAAGTATAGATACACAAAGTCATTGTTTAGTAATTTATATGTTTTGATAGTATGCAAAGAAATGATGCATCTGAACTTACAGGTCTGCTTACCCTTGTTTGGGTAGAAGGGAACTGGTTGAGAGAGGAAAGATGGTTGGAATGATACCCAGGTGACTTCCATGGTAATGTTCAGCTAACCTGTGGAAGGCTTATGAATATTTTTGTTTGTTTGAGACAGGATTTCCCTGAAGCCCTAGCCAGTCTTGAACATGCTAAGTAAACCAGGTTGGCCATGATCTCACAGAGATCTGCCTGCCTCTGCCTCCTAAATACTGGGATTAAAGTCTTATGCCACCACATGGGCTTACTTATGAATATTTTTCAAGTTGTTTTATGTCTTTTCATCTGTCTAATTATAATATTTAGGATTATGAAATATTTCATAGTAACAAAAATAAATTTTTCATTTATACCAACTCTGTAGAGCAACTAAATAAAATGATTTTGTTTTGATGTTTAGTGGGATATTTCTCTTTCTAACATATCTTGTGTCTAAGGATTATTTAAGTTTTTATTTGGCTGCAGTGATAAAGGGATAGCATCCATTTTCATAATTGTGCTGGTTTGCTTCCAGAGTCTGAACAACTGGAGAAGTGCCTTATCTTCCTATGGCTCTTGGAGGGTCTGGCTTTCTTTTCAGACCAGGCCAGGCCTTTGGTCATTTTGTTTAGTACTTGGCGCAAGAGATTCAGTCATTTGTTTTTCTTTCCTAAGGAACTTGGTTTATTGCTTTAGATAATTTTAGGGGTTCTTTTTTTTTTACAATTAATCTTTGAAATGAGAAATGATAAGAGGTATCTAATAATATATGGTGTCTTCAGCATTGTATTCAATGTTAAGATAATTCAGGTTCACAAAACTCAAAATACAACTCATGTGCATGCTGATATTCTTTTGCTTTACTCTTTCAAATTGGGCTTTTAAATGATGACATTAGCAGTGGTGTCCATAAAGACTTTATTAATTCTCTACATTTTATGTAGCATACTTTTATTTGTCTAAGTACATTACTTCTTATACCATTTCAGTATCATGTGTATATATGCATATAAATGTGTGCATATATATTTACATGTGCATCATTGCCTTCCTTATCGCAAACTGTACTCAGATTTTTGCCTGTTATGTTCTTCTCTTCCCTGCATTGTTGCTATTTCTTTCTGGAACCATAGGTTTAGCTTATACAAGGTTATTTTCTTGGGTCTAGAAGGATGGCTCAGTGGTTTAGGGCACTTTCTGCTCTTGCAGAGGACTTGGGTTCAGTTCCCAGCATCCATATGGCAGCTAACAATGGTCTCTAACTCCAGCTCTAGGGAACAGGATCCATTGCCCTCTTCTAGTCTTCATGGCCTTTGGATGAATTGGTGCACTTACATGCATGCAAATTACTCACACACATAAAATAATTAAGTAAAAATATTTCAAATGGTTATTTCTCTTTGTGTTTTATTTTTTTAACTTTATGTACTTATTATGGGGGAGGGGCAAATGCGTGCTACACGCAGATGTGGAGGTCCTTGGGCCTGAACTTAGGTTGTCAGGCTTGATGGGATGTGCCTTTACCTGTATAGCTTTCTCATTGACCCCACATTAATTTCTAGATTAGTCAGCATTAATAGCAGGTGATCTACCCGACGGCTGCAGTCCTTCTTTCCCTGAATGAATGGGAATGTTAATGGGATATGGAGTGGGAGAGCTTGGGCCATCTTTAGATACAGAAGCTTCCATCCCCTGTGCTGGCATGAACTGGGCTGGGAATTGGTCTGTGTCTCTGTTGGTTTTGGTCCCTGTGGTGACGCACAGCATAAGCCTGCTCCTGCTCAGGAATCTGCTAGCTAGTAAATAATGACTCAGCATGTCCTGCAAAATGACTACTTGTCCCTTGAGTTACCATCTTGCTTCCCTGGCTCAACTCAGTTTGGTCTCAACATTAGTTCTGTTCCACCTGTTTTCTACCCTGTAATTTCCAATGTTTCACATCTTCTGTTGGAATTTTTTTTCCTAAAGAGAATAGCTTACACTTGTATTTATTTGACTTTTTACAGCATTCTTCAAAAGCTATATATTTAAGACATTTTCCACATCATAATGTAATGCATGCTAGAAACTACACAAGATGATTTTGAAGATCAGGTACATCACAGTATTCAGGAATATCTGGTGTTGATATTTATTTTCTATTACTACTTTACTTTTTTCATTTTTTAAACAATAAGTGATAAGTTATGAGTACAAGCATCCTTCATGTAAAACCATTTTGCAAGGAGTTGTGCCCAAACCCACACAGCCCAAGGGTCTCACCATCCAGCTGGGGGGCTTGAATGTTCAATCAAGTTGATCAAATAAGTGTCCAGTCTATATTGCTGTAGTTTCACCATTCACCCCAATCGTAGCCCTTACATTCTACCATGCCCCCTCTTCCGCAGATTGTTCCCTAGGCTTAGAAAAGGGCACAGGTGGACGAGAAGCACAACAGTCTACTTTCTCTGGAGCTGTTGTTTTGGACTCTGGTCAATTCTGGCTGTTTCATTTCATGGGCTGACAGTTTGTCCAGGAATAACCTTTTGATCCTACTAATGAAGCACAAGCAATTATATATATAGGTATTTAAACAGTACTAATTGTTAGGGTAGGTTACTTTGGTATAGACACAGATGTTTTGGTGGTATGTTAATCCACGAATTACATTTTTTCTGTAAAATATGACAGGGTCTTACTGTGGCTTATAACCTCTCCTAACTACTAGAGGATGTAAGCTTGTGGCATCAGCCGTGGGTTATTCCTCCAAGGAGAGAGCTAATAGCCAATTAGATTTGGGATATACAGACATATGGCTGCCACTGCTGCACAGTATTTCCAGGCAGGTGAGGTGTAGCTGGTGCTGACGGAGGAGTCTTGCTTGACTCAAGGAGACCTATATTTGCTTTATTGGTTTAGTGGCCTTTGGTAACACTCTCTGGTATTCAGAGACCAACTGTAACACTTGTAGTGTGGTCTTAAATACATCTTCCCATGCTTACACCAGGTCTTCCACAGCAGGACCTACACCTCTCTTCTTGCATATATCCCAGTTTACAGGCAAAAGCTTTACCTTTTTTGGGGTCTTGGATCCCCTGGCCAACATCTCCTTGGTAGAATAATCCATTGCTGATATCAAGCTCACTATATTAATATATTTTTGCTTTAAATGCACAGCTTAAGGAGACTTTAGTATATATTTGGTTCTGAATAGGAATAATCTTTTCACATTTCCTTGTCTTTATAGTAATTAAAGAAGGCAGTTTGTACCGGTTTTTATAAGAGATTACCCTTATAACAGTTTGGTCCATAATACAGTTGAGAGAACACCTCATCACATCATATTCCTCCTTGTTCCTATGAAGGGGAGGTGAAGTCTCTCAAATTAAAACTTTTGTGGCACTAGAAGGTAATTTTCGTTAGATCATTATAAACTGTTGTTAAAGTAGGATCCACAGAGGGTTTTTGATGCCTGTAGCAGTCTGGAGCTTTTCTTCCTTTCAATGTAATATGGGCTAACATTTCTGCTGGCACTTACGGTATATCCTACACAATGCAAAGCTGTATCTTTTCTTTCTCGACCATTAAGTTGGTGACATTTTTACCTGTGGGGAACTTAAAATCTTTTCCCGTGTTAGTTTTTAAGATTTAAATTGCAAAGTTTTTGACAAAAAGGTTTCATATATAACTGTATCCCCCCCTTTTTATTTTAGGTTTTTGTTTTTTGACCCATGAGTCTCAAAAAGGCAGTTGTAGTACACATACATATAGGCAGGAATCAAGGCACAGATTTCATCAAATTCACCCAAGCTGTTTTGGGTGACTGTATGTCATTAACTTGGGAAGCAAACTTAATTCCTTAAGTTAAATCATCCTACAGGTAAAAGAGAATGCTACAAGATGATACTGTACAACAGAAACATTATAGAGAACATTTGTATGTGCCAATCCCAAAGTTATTGTTATACAGATTTTAAGTAAAACAAATGTGGACAACAACTATTTATATTTCCAATTAACTCAGATGCATTACCATTTTTATCAGAACCTTTAAACCAATGTTGTTTAATATACACATATTTACTTTTACTAAGTCCTAAAGCACCATGTAACCTGTAGACAGAGTCTGAGCAAAATTGGATACTTGTTGAACTCACATCAATTAAATATACATTAATCGAATATAGACCTGTGTCCCTCTCCCGCCCCTCCCAGCCCTCCCGATTCACCATTTCAGTCAGTTTTCTGATGCAGTCTTTCTGTTGTTGTTCTTTTAATATGTATCCCTCTCCACAAGAAATATTTACAGATGGGCCAACCTTTCATCTGGCACTTCCTGGTACATCCTACACAATGCAAAGCTGTATCTTTTCTTTCTCAGCTGTTAAGTTGGTGACATTTTGACCTGTGGGAACATACAAATCTTTTCCTGTAGTTAGTTTGAAGATTTAAATAGCAAAGTTTTTGACAAAAAGGTTTCATGTATATCTCTACCCCCCCTTTTTAATTTAGTTTTTTTATTTTTTGACCCATGAGACTCAAAAAGGCAGTTGTAGTACACATACCTACAGGCAGGAATCAAGGTGCAGATTTCATCAAATTCACCCAAGCTATTTTGGGTGACTGTATGTTGTTAACTTGGGAAGCAAACTTAATTCCTTAAGTTAAATCATCCTACAGGTGAAAGAGAATGCTACAAGATGATACTGTACAACAGAAAAATTATAGAGAACATTTGTATGTGCCAATCCCAAAGTTATTGTTATATAGATTTTAAGTAAAACGAATGTGGACAACAACAAGTTGTATTTCCAATTAACTCAGATGCATTACCATTTTTATCAGAACCTTTAAACCAATGTTGTTTAATATACACATATTTATTTTTACTAAGTCCTAAAACATCATGTAACCTGTAGGCAGAGTCTGAGCAAAATTGGATACTTGTTTAACTCACATCAATTAAATATACATTAATCGAGTATACACCCATGTCCCTCTTCCGCCCCTCCCACCCCTCCAAATTCACCATTTCAGCCAGTTTTCTGATGCAGTCTTTCTGTTGTTGTTCTTTTAATATGCATCCCTCTCCACAAGAAATATTTACAACTGGGTTATTGGCACTAGCATCCACAGATGAGGGATACCATTTGTCATTTGTTTTTCTGGGACTGTGTTACTTCACTTAATATAATATCTTCTTTTTTTTTTTTGTTTTCAAAGCCAATTTTTATTGAAGTTTTATGCATTTCATACAACATTTTTTTTGTCTTTTCGAGACAGGGTAATCAAATCTAGACCCATTCCCCTTCCTTGCAGCCCACCCCAACAAAGCTCATGCATTCCACCATACATGTCTTTCATCTCTTTCTCAGTTTTATTTAATTTTCGATGCAGAAGTTTACCATTTTTTTCTTTAATGATACAAAATCTGTTTTCCATTAAATCATAACTTATTCATTGGGCAGCAAGAGAGCAGGAATGGCATTCATTTTGATCATCATTATACACCCCAAATCCTTTTGAATAGAATGCAGTCAATAAATATTTGATAGACATGGTGTGGCGTGATGGGGACACAAAGTAAAATAAGGCATATTCTCTCTCCTTAAGAGCATCACTGTCTACTAAGGCCAACTCAAACTTCTTTCAATATAATATCTTCTGGCTCCATCCATTTACCTGCAAAGTTCATCATGTTGTTTTTCTTTACTGCTGCATAGAACTCCATTGTGTACATGTACCACAATCTCTCTATCCACTCATCAGTCGAGGGGCATTTGGGTTGGTTCTAGCTTTTTGCTATTGTGAACAAAGCTGCAATAAATATAGCTGTAAATGTATTTCTGCAGTAAGATGAGTCTTGTGGGTATATACCCAGGGTCAAATAGCAAGCTCATTTTGAGGCTTCCCAGGGTTTTCCACATTGCCTTCCATAGTGACTGTACAAGTTTACATTCCCCCCAGCAACGGATAAGTATTCCCCTTTCCCCACAACCTCTCCAGCACTTGATATCATTTGTTTTCTTGATCCTGGCCAGTCTTATCGGAGTTAGATGATATCTTAGAGTGGTCTTAATTTGCATTTCCCTAATTATTAGTGACGTTGAACAGTTTTTAAGATCTTTCTCAGCCTCCTCTGTGAAGTCTCTATTCAGTTCTTTGCTCCATCTTTTGAGTGATTCATTTGTTTTCTTTCTTCTTTGTTTTTTGAGTAGCTTGTATACTATGGAAATTGATGCTTTGTCAAATGTAACTGCAGTGAAGGTTTCCTCCCACTCTGGGTTTTCTCTTCACTTCCTTTATTATTTCTTTTGTTGTACAGAAACTTTTGAGTTTAATGAGGTCCCATTTGTCAATTGTCGATCTTATTTCTTGTGCAGCTGCTGTCTGATTTAGGAAGTCTTTTCCTATGCCTATGTCTTGTAGGCTGCTGCCAAGTTTTTGTTCTAGCACCTCCAGAGTTTTGGGTTTCACTTTGAGGTCTTCAATCCACCTGGAATTGACTTTTGTACAGGGTGAGAGGTAGGGGTTTAATTTCATTCTTCTACAGGTGGTGATCCAGTTTTGCCAACATCACTTACTGAAGATGCTGTCTTTCCTCCATTGTGTCTTCTTGGCACCCTTGTCAAATATGAGGTGGCTGAAATTGTATGTGCTCAGGTTTGGATCTTCAGTTTTATTCCATTGGTCAACTGGTCTGTTTTTGTGCCAGTACCAAGCTGTTTTTATGACTATAGCCCTGTAGTATAGTTTGATGTTTGGTATAGAGATCCCCCCTGTATTACTCTTTTTGCTCAGGGTTGCTTTGGCTATTCGGGGTCTTTTGTTTTTCCAAATGAATTTGAGGAATTTTTTCCAAGCCTGTGAAGAAGTTCTTGGGGATTTTGATTGGGATTACATTAAATCTGTACACAAGTTTGGGTAGAATGGATATTTTTACTATATTTATTTTCCCAATCCATGAGCATGGGAGGTTTGTCCATCTTCTGATGTCTTCCTCAATTTCCTTTTTCCTGGGTTTAAAATTTTTGTTGTAGAGATCCTTCGTGTCTTTGGTTAGGTTTGTTCCTAGGTATTTTATTGTTTTTGAGGCTATTGTGAGTGGGAAGGTCTCCTTGTATTCCTTCTTCAGTTGCTTGTTGTTGGTGTAAAGAAAGGCTACTGATTTTTCTACATTTATTTTGTATCCTGCCACTTTACTGAAGTACTTAATCATTTCTAGGAGTTTTCTGGTGGAATTCTTAGCATCCCTTAGGTAGACAATCATATCATCAGCCAAAAGGGATAGCTTGACTTCCTCTTTTCCAATTAGAATTCCTTTAATTTCCTTTTCTTGCCTTATTGCCCTAGCAATGGTTTCAAGCAGTATATTGAAAAGGAGTGGTGACAGGGGACAGCCTTGCCGAGTTCCTAATTTTAAGGGGAATGATTCTGTCGTTTCCTCATTTAGGATGATATTGGTTGTGGGTTTTCTGTATATGGCTTTGATTACATTGAGGAATGATCCCTCCAGACCAATTCCCTCTAGCACTTTTAACATGAAGGGATGCTGGTTTTGTCAAAGGCTTTTTCTGCATCAATTGAGATGATGGTGTGGTTTTGTCTTTCAGTCCATTTATATGCTTGATGATATTTACTGATTTTCATATGTTGAACCATCCCTGCATCTCTGGTATGAATCCAACTTGGTCATAGTGGATGATCTTCTTGATGTGGGTCTGTATGTGATTTGCCAGTATCCTGTTTAGAATTTTGGCATCTGTGTTCATTAGGGAGTGCCTGGGGGTAGTTGTTCCTCTCCTCTGTCCTTTAAATTGTCTCAAGCATTCTCTGGAGCGTTGGTTTTCCAAGCATGTATCCTTTCATCTTGTTTATGTCATGGAAAAATTTTCTCTTTCCTTCAACTAGAATTGATAGTTTTGCTGGGTATAGTAACCTGGGTTGGCATCCATAGTCTTTTAGCACTGGGAATGCTTTGGTCCACGTTCTTCTTGCTTTCATGTTTTCTACTGAAAAGTCAGCTGTGATTCTGATAGGTTTTCCCTTGTATGTAACTTGTTGTTTTTCTCTTTTGGCTTTCAGAATTTTGTCTTCATTTTGGGTATCTAGCATTTTAACTATGTTATGGTGGTGGGAGTTTCTTTTCTGGTCTAGTCTTTTTGGTGTTCTACTTGCTTCTTGTATTTGCATGGGTTTGTCTTTTTTTTTAGTTTGGGGGAATTTTCCTCTATTATTTTGTTGACAATCTGGTCAATACCATTTTTTTGGGATTCTTTTCCTTCCTCTATCCCTATGATGTGGAGGTTTGATCTTTTCATAGTGTCCCACATTTCTTGGTTGTTCCACTCTTGTGTATTTTTAAAATTTTCATAGTCTTTACTTGAGCTTTTTAGTTGTTCTGTGTTGTCTTCTAGGTCTGATATTCTTTTTTCTGCTTCCTCCATTCTGCTTCTAAGGCTTTTTTCCATTCTTTCCTCTTGATTAGATGACTGTTCAATGAACAAAAGTTCTTCCTGTGTTTTCCTTACAATTTCCATTTCCTTTTGGAGCTTCTCAAACTTTTCTTGTAGCTCATTGGTTTCCTTTTTCATTTCAGCATGGGATCTTTTCAATGTTTCCACTTCCTTCTGGAGTTTGCCATTTTGTCCCTCTAGCTCTTTATGGAGTCTGTCATTTTCTCCTTTTAGTTCTTTCTGAAGTTTGTCCTTGTCTTCCTCTAGGTCCTTTCTGAGTTTTCCATTCTCTCCCCTTAGTTTTATGATTTCTTTGAATATATCTGTGATTGTTATTTTGGGATCTGTGTCCTGGATTACCTCTACGGAGATCCCATGGTAGGGGTCCTCCACTGGCTCCATAGAGTTTGGTGTGGAGTTGTTCTGTGCTTTTCCCATATTGTTCTTTCATTGTGCTCTCAGCAGGTGGTTAGCTTTTTGCCTGTATTCTGATGCGAATTTTGAGTGCCTTTTCACTTTGTTGAAGGATTGCTTTCCTTGATTCCTTTGGGTGTTTTTGTTATATTCTCCTTATGTATGGAGCTTGTCTAGGTTTTAGGCTTTCAATTTTGGTTATATATTGGAAGGTATAGTTCACTTTTCCCTTTCTGTTCTGCAGGAGCTGGGTGGGTAGCAACCCAGGTGACACCTTCTGAACTCTGTATTCCCTTTGCTGTCAGCCACTCTCTCCTGAATTCCAGTTGGGGGTTCCAGTTGGCAGGGGGGGGAGAGGGGTTGGGTTGCTGGCTTGCACAGGTACCCTCTGTGTTCGAGCATCAGCTCCTGGCTCCCAAGGCCTTCTGGGGCACCTTTCCCAATTAGGTGGAGCCGCCGGTCCCCTCAGACTCCTCCCTTAGCTGGAGGGCCAGCAGGGAGTAAGCCACCACCAAATACTTGCCATGAACTCTGGCTTCAGGCCTCGGTTCCTGGCTCCCAAAGCCTTCCAGGCAGAAAATTTGTTTTTTCAGTATTTTTATCAAATAATAATTATTTTGCTTTGTCATTCATTGGGTTTTTGGAATGATTACTTGATAATGTTTTAAGTGTGCTATTTGCTTATTGAATAAAATGTTTTATTTATGATTTATTTTCATTTATTTATGTTTACTTTCTTGGGCAATGTCTTTGTGTCCCAGGCTGGTCCTAAAGTCAATTATCTTACAACAGACTCCCTAGGACACCATCCACCATCTTAGCTTGGATCATTATTAATAAGAAATATATAAGATGGGAAATAAACAGATTAATGGTTTTAAGGATAATGGTATTTGTTATCCATATTTCAGTGACAGAAGTATTTAAAAAATTAAATTATTGGGGCCCAACAGATGCCTCAGAAGTTAAGAGCCCCAGCTGCTCTTGCAGAGGACCTGTGTTCTGATCCCAGCACCCACATGGCACCTAACAACTCTAGTTCCATGGGATCTGATATCCTCTTCTGACATCTACGGGCATTGCATTACATGGGTGCACTTACATAATACAGGCAATACACTCATACACATAGAATAAAAATAAAAAATAAACCCTGGCTTTGGTGAATGTATTAATACTATATAGACATTTCTGAAGGTGTCTTCCACTCAAAATCATAGTATCAGCTAAATAATTGATAGTGATTTTTTTTATTTCCCTAGTACTAGTGTCTTTCAAGTTTTTGACTGTACTGGGTACAGTACAAATAACAAATAATATGACCTTTGTATTTAATTAAGTAACTTAATATTCTAAACTTGTGTTTTCAAATCTTTTTAAAATTTTATCTATTTTTATTGGAAGTATATGAGTGTTATGCATTCATGTATGTAAGTGCACCCATGTCCTACAGTGCCTACAGAAGCCCGAAAAGGGTGTTGGATCCCCTGAAACTGGAGATACAGATGGTTGTTAGCCAATGTGTGGGTGCTGGGAATCAAACCTGGGTCTTCTGCCAAGAGCAGCCAGTGTTCTTAACCACTGAACCATCTCTACGCCCCATGTTTTCACATCTTATGAAAATGATAATATATCTAATAAAGAGAGAAATAATAATACCTATCTCACAGGGTAAAGGTTAAGACAGTAAACTATGAAGTGAAATTATGTTAGTTTATATCTCTGTGGAAAGCTTACTTTCAATGTGTGAAGTCCACTAACTCCACCAAGGTGCTTGTTCTTTCTTTAAGGGTTTAAAATTTTTGTTGTAGAGGTCTTTGGTGTCTTTGGTTAGGTTTGTTCCTAGGTATCTTATTGTTTTTGAGGCTATTGTGAGTGGGAAGGTCTCTTTGAATTATTTCTCCAGTTGCTTGTTTTTGGTGTAAAGAAAGGCCATTGATTTTTTAAGGTTAATTTTGTATCCTGCCACTTTGCTGAAGCTGTTAATCGTTTCTAGGAGTTTTCTGGTGGAGTTTTTAGCATCCCTTAAGTAAACAATCATATCATCAGCAAATAGGGATAGTTTGACTTCCTCTTTTCCAATTAGTACTCCTTTAATTTCCTTTTCTTGCCTTATTGCTCTAGCAAGTGTTTCAAGCACTATATTGAAGAGGAGTGGTGATAGGGGGCAGCCTTGCCGAGTTCCTACCTTTAAAGGGAATGTTTCCGTCATTTCCCCATTTAGGATGATATTGGCTGTGGGTTTCCTGTATATGGCTTTGATTACATTGAGGAATGATCCCTCCAATCCAATTCCTTCTAGGACTTTAAGCATGAAGGGATGCTGGATTTTGTCAAAGGCTTTTTCAGCATCAATTGAGATGATGGTGTGGTTTTTGTCTTTGATTCCATTTATGTGTTTGATGATGTTTATTGATTTTCGTATGTTGAACCATCCCTGCATCTCTGGTATGAATCCAACTTGGTCATGATGGATGATCTTCTTGATGTGGGTCTGTATGCGATTTGCCAGTATTCTGTTTAGAATTTTGGCATCTGTGTTCATGAGGGAGATGGGTCTATAATTCTCCTTTTTAGTTGGATCTTTGCCTGGTTTTGGTAATAGAGTGATGTTGGCTTCATAGAAGGAATTTGGGAGAATTCCCTCTGATTGTATACTTCTAAACAGTTTCAGAAATAATGGTTGTAGGTCTTTTTGAAATGTTTTATAGAATTCTGCTGTGAAACCGTCTGGGCCTGGGCTTTTTTTAGTTGGGAGGCTTCTTACTACATCCTCTATTTCTTCATATGTTATGGGTCTGTTTAAGCTGCTGGTCTCCTCTTGGCCAAGCTTTGGTGATTCCCAGGATTTCAGATATTCATCCATTTCTTCTAGATTTTCAAACTTGGTAGAATATAGGTTCTTGTAATATTCCCATATAATTTTCTTGATCTTTTCCTTGTCCGTTGTGATATTTCCCTTTTCATCACAGATTGTATTGATTTGGAGTTGTTCCTTCTTTCTTTTTGTTAACTGGGCTAGAGGTCTGTCTATCTTGTTTATTCTTTCAAAGAACCAACTTTTGGCTTCATTGATTTTTTGTATTGTTTTCTTTGTTTCTATTTCATTGATTTCTGCTCTGATTTTTGTTATTTCTTCCTGTCTGTTGCGTTTAGGGTTCATCTGTTGTTGCCTCTCAAGTGCTTTTAGCTGTAGTGTTAGATCATTCACTTGTGCTCTTTCTGTTTTTCTAATGTAGGCACCCAGGGCTATAAATTTCCCTCTTAGGACTGCTTTTAAGGTATCCCATAGGTTTTGTTGTGTTGTATTGTCATTGTCATTCAGTTCCAGGAATGTTTTTATTTCTTTCTTTATCTCTTCCTTGACCCATTCATTATTCAAGAGTGTGTTGTTTAGTCTCCATGTGTTCTTGTAGGCAGGAGGGCTTGTCCTGGTGTTGATGTTGAGCTTCATTGCACTGTGGTCTGACAGGATGCATGAAATTATTTCAATCTTTTTGTATTTGTAGAGGTTTCTTCTGTGTCCCAGGATGTGGTCGATTTTGGAGAATGTTCCGTGGGGTGCTGAGTAGAAAGTGTATTCTCTGGTATTAGGATGGAATGTTCGGTAGAGGTCTATGAGGTCCATTTGGTGTATCATATCGTTCAGTTCAGATGTCTCTCTGTTTATTTTTTGTCCTGTTGACCTATCCAAAGGACTCAGTGGGGTATTGAAATCTCCCACTATGAGTGTGCTGGGGTTAGTCTGTGACTTGTGGTCCTGGAGAATTGTCTTTATAAAGTTTGGTGCACCAGAATTTGGGGCATATATATTCATAATTGTGAAATCTTCTTGGTGGATTGTTCCTTTGATGAAAATGTAATGGCCTTCTTTGTCTCTTCTGATTTCTTTTACTTTGAAGTCTATTTTATCCGATATTAAAATAGCAACACCTGCTTTCTTTTTGGTACCATTTGCTTGGAATATTTTTTTCCATCCCTTCACTTTAAGGTGGTGCCTGTCCTTGAAGGTAAGATGTGTTTCTTGCAGACAGCATATCGATGGATTCTGTTTCCTAATCCAGTCTCCCAGTCTATGTCTTTTGATTGGGGAATTTAGTCCATTAATATTTAAGGTTATGACTGATAGGTTTGTGTTGCTTCCTTTTGCCTTATTATCCATCTGCGGTTTTGATTTAGGTTTCTACTTCTGCAGTTATGCTTTTATTGATTTCTCCTTCTAGTTGCCTGGGGTTGGTTGCTCCTTTCTTCTGTTCTTTGGATTGCTTCAAGTATTCTCTGAAGGGTTGGTTTTCCGGACATGTATTCTTTCAAGTTGTTTATGTCATGGAAGATTTTCCTCTCTCCTTCCACTATGATTGACATTTTTGCTGGGTATAGTAACCTGGGCTGGCATCCATTGTCCCTCAACACTGGGAATGCTTTGCTCCAGGTTCTTCTTGCCTTCATCGTTTGCTGTGAGAAGTCCGTTGTTATTCTGATAGGTTTCCCCTTATAGGTCACTTGTTGTTTTTCTCTTGTCGCTTTAAGAATTTTCTCTTTGTTTTGGGTGTCCAGCATTTTAACTATGATGTGGCGTGGAGAATTTCTTTTCTGATCTTGTCTGTTTGGAGTTCTATGTGCTTCTTGTATTGGTATTGGTTTGTCCTTTTTTAGTTTGGGGAAGTTTTCATCTATTATTCTGTTGAAGATCTGATCAATACCTTTCTCTTGGGATTCTTCTCCTTCCTCTATTCCTATGATGCGGAGGTTTGATCTTTTCATAGTGTCCCACAGCTCCTGGTTGTTCCATTTTTGTGTATTTTTAAATTTTTCATAATCTTTCCTTGAGGTTTTTAGTTGTTCTGTGTTGTCCTCCAGGTCTGATATTCTTTGTTCTGCTTCCTCCATTCTGCTTCTGAGGCTTTTTTCATTCCTTTCCTCTTGAATGGATGAGTGTTTGATTTCCTTTTTCATTTCCTCTTCTGATTTCTTTAGTGTTTCTATTTCTTTTTGGAGCTTCTCGATCTCTTTTTGTAGCTCTTTTGTTTGCTGGTTGGTTTCTTTTTCTTTTTCAGCATGGGATCTTTTCAGTGTTTCTACTTCCTTCCGGAGCTTGTCATTCTCTCTCTCTCGGTCCTCATTCTCTTTTCTTAGTTCTTTAATTTGTTCTTTATGATCTTGTAGTTCTTTAAGTATGTTCCCAATTGTGTTTCTGATGTCTGTGTCCTGGGGCATCCCCGGGGGGATCCCACTGCAGGAGTCATCCATAGGGTTGGTAAAGCTTGGCGTGGGATTATCCTGCACCTTTCCAGTGTAGTCTCTTCTTCGTGATCCTGGCATATGGGCTTCTCCTTGCCTGTATTCCAATGTGAGTCCTGAATGCCTCTTCACTGTGTTGAAGGCGTGCTTTGCTTGCCTCCTTCAGATCCTTCTTCGTAATCTCAGTTGGCGGGGGGGGGGGGGCTCTTCAGCCCGCGCCCCGGCACCTGCCGCTGGGCTCAGGAGATCTCAAATCTCAAGAGTCACACAAGCGTGCCTTTAATACCGGCTGGGAGGATAACTCCGCCCCCACAGCCACAAGATCCAATCAAGCCAAAGACCACACCTTTAATCCCAGCTGGGAGGATAACTCCAACCTCACAGCCACAAAGGCCAATCAAACCAAAGACAGCAGGACCAAAGGATCAACAATCAGCTCACCGAGGCACCCAGTTCCTACCTGTCTCCACCTCTTCCTTCCGCTGGGCTCAGGAGATCTCAAATCCGGTGCTTGTTCTTTATATATAATCAAAACTAATGCCATTTCTTTTTTTTTTTTTTTGCGGTTCTCAGCCTCAGCCTTTAACAGCTGCACTATCCCTCCAGCCCCTAATGCCATCTTCTATAGACTTGTATATGACAAATACAGGCCCATAGAATTTATATTTCTGGGTATAGAATACTAAAAAGTGCTAGCATTATATGAGAATCAGAATGAATTAAAATACAGTTATTGTCTTTCCCTCTCTCAGCACTCTTTACCTTTCATTTTTATTTGTTGTATACATGCTGAATGCAGTAACATCTGTCATATATATTGTGTATAACATTTTCTTGGGAAAATCCAGAAATAACCAAAATATTCACTGAACAGGCAGGTAATGAAAAAATGAGAAGCTATAACATGAAAGTCATAAAATATATTGCATTCTGACAACTTGCTAAAGAAATAGGAATTTTAGTTTGATAGGAAGTGATATAAAATGCCTCCAACTGCCTGTTTCTAACTGGTTTGCTGACTCTCAGTCTCACAAGGGATAAAGACATAACGATGTACTTTGTACCTACTGTTAATCACACACTAGGTTTTTATTTTTACATATACTTTGTTTCAAAAAATACATTCCTTGAAATAGAGTTTATAATCACTGTCTAAATCCCTTGGGTACAGAGCTGTTTCAGAATTGCTGTTTTCCATATTTCAAAAGTACATTATGCATATGCTGATATATTGTCAAGACTGCTCTTAGATAGTAGAGAATTTTATCAAACTATTAATATTTCCTTTAATGACAACTATATCTATTCAAGTATTTTATTGATAAAGATATGTAAAATCCCACAGGATTTGAAATCATGGGAGAAACCATGTGAGTATAAATTTTGAGAGAAGTTCTTCTGAGAATGTAGAGGTGGGTACCTTTTATTACATATCTGTAAACTCCCAATTAAAGAACACTTTACACATGATGAAAGCACTGGAGAGCTTCGGTAGTGAGGATGAAATTGCAGCAGAGCTGACATGACCTGTGTAAGAATTCTGTATCTGTTGATGTTTCTAGCTTCAGTGAAGGTTCAATAGGGGACTTAGAGAACTTTTTAAAGTTTAGATAAAAAACTTGGAGTCTAAAAGACAAAAAGTTAAAAAAAGAGCACAGTTATTTTGCCTGTCTTACTGACAAGTACAGCTACCCTGTGGCTGCCACAGCTTTTCTCATTCTCCATGAGACACAGCTTTTGTTTTCTTTTATTTATTTATTTTTTATCTTTATGAGACAAGGTCTCTCTTGAACTCACAGAGATCTGCTTGCCTCTTCCTCCCAAGGCAGAGGCAAGCAGATCTCTGTGAGTTAAAGGACTAAAGGCATGTGCCACCACACCCAGCCTGAGACACAGCTTTTCAACTTTCCAATATGGACTGAAGACTCATGTCTCCCCAAGAATCCTCCAAACCTTCAGTGCCAGATGGAGACTGCTGAGATATCCAGCTTGTGGACTGAGCTATTGCTGGGGTTTCAGCCTCTTCAGAGTATAGACTGCCATTGTTGGACTACCCAGGCTGTATCACAGAGATCAGTAGAGTAAGATCAAGACAGGACTTGGTGCTTACTGGACCTCATTTGGTGACCATGGGAGGGAAAACCCCAGTGTGGAGCACAAGGGCAGAACTGATGGTGGTTTGGGCTTGCCAAGGAGGAGCCTTCAAACATGAAATCTTTCAGCCTAATGAAGAAAAAATTCATAAGCTGAAGATGCTAAAACCCATGATTTATACATGGCATGCATTTATGCATATTTTGAAGTGATACATGTTGGAAAGAATAACAACAACAACAACAAGAAGACTGGGTCAAAGAACTGACTGAAATGGTGAACTTCTGCTCAAAACAGTAAACTTCTGCATTGAGAATTTTGAGAGAGACTGAGAAAAAATGAAAAAGATGTTTGGTAGAATACATGAGCTCTGGTGGGGTGGGGGGGCAGGGAGGGGGACATGGGTCTAGATTTTATTTGAAATTTTGTATGAAATGCACAAAGCTTCAATAAAAATTGGCTTTGAAAAAAATCATTGAGCTAAAAAAATGCTTGGAGTCTAATTGTCTTCAGTAACCAGAAAACACCATGAGGGCAACCTCAGAATTTATAAAGTAAGGTGGCAGCTCAAGGAAGGAGAAAATAGAAAGAAAGGACCTCAAATTCTGTCCATAAACATTGTTAACCTTTTGCTCATACTGAAAAATTACACATGCAATATCTCTATATGAGTCCATGTGTACAGGTGAAGGCTCCATAACAAGAAACTGTGCCAGACAGGAGAAACCTTCCTTTGAGTTGTTGACTCTGGTAATCCAACTGACTCCCACAATTATACAGGCTATTGCCATAGCCCTTGATTACCTCCCAGAACTTGAAGATAAGACCCTATTGCTGAAGACAGGATGTACTTTGGACACAGGATTTGGAGCTGACCTGAAGCCACCTCCCTGAAGACGAGCTCTCATAGTTTTGGAGAACACTACACAAGCTGCTAAGGGAGAACATTAATTGATGGTCCAACCCCAGTTTTAAGGCCTAATAACTATATCAATGACACCCAGAACAAATTGTATTGGGGCAGTAGGTGCACTCTTCTCTTGGGGCTAATTAACAGCTTCCTAATTGGACTTAAAGCCCACCCAATGAGAGGAAACTAATATGTGGTACTGTCAACATAGCCAAATATGTATGCATGATTGGAAAGGTCATAGATCTTTTTTTTTAATTTTTTTAAATTAATTTTATTTATTTACGTATGTGTATGAATGTACTGTCTGCATGCAAGTCTGTGCACCCGTGTCGTGCAATGCCACGGAGGTCAGAAGAGGGCGTCGGATTCCCCTGGAACTGGAGTTCTCCTGGAATTGGAGTTTCAGACGGTTCTCAGCCGCCATGTGGGTGCTGGGGATCGAACCCGGGTCCTCTGCAAGAGCGGTCGGTGCTCTTAACCGCTAGGCCATCTCTCCAGCCCAGGTCATAGATCTTAAAGAAAACCCCAACACTGTCACATCCCTAGACAAATGTAATTTCTTACTGTGTACAAAATATGGATCCTAATGTTTACAGACAATTACCCCAGTCACCACTCATCAAAGAAGCTCCTTTTGCAACAGACAGAGATTACTACAGAGTTCCACAACTGGTCATACACAGAGATGGTCTGTGAATTTCCCACATCTAACTGAAACATCTACAATGCAACTTCTACACATAAGGGTCACGGAGCATAGTGGAACATGGATAGAGGGAACACTAATGCATCTCTCAACTCTCATCAGTGAAGCTCCCTCATGCAACAGAAGGCCAGGAACAGAAAAGGACACAAATGGCCATAGGGTAGAGAATAAGAGTCTTCAGAGTGTTGGTCCTAGGACAGGACTCCTGTATTAAACTCTACCACCCTAGGGCTTAGAGGCATTGCTGAAGAGGGGGTGGATAGAGTGTAAGAGCCCAGAAAGATGCAGAAAAGTTACGGCAGAATGCATGATCTGGGATGGGGTGGGGGTAGGTGGGAAGGGAAAGGGAAATATGCCTGAACTGAATTGGAAAATGATGTATGAAATGCACAAAGCATCAATAAAAAAAAAAAAAAAAGAGCCCAGGAAGAAGTGCATGACCATATGGAAATAGGGTCCTACAGGCTCCTGTGTCTTGCTCATATGAATGTACAGGAATGGCGTCAGCGTGCAGAAGATCCATGGAAACTCAAGCAGACAAGATACCCCCACAGAACCGTGGAAATGGGAAGCAGACCCCAATCCAGCCAAGGAACGATTGGCAGCTGATATCTGCTGGATGAGGAAGAGCTGATCAAACGGAAGTACTCAAGATAGGTTGACTAGACTTCAGTGATGAACTTGCACTGAGGGATGTATGGGGACACTAATTTGACTCATAGGCCTTAATGACAGAATGCATAAATTCCAGTGAGGGGTAGCTATGGGAGGGTGGCAGTGATGGAGGGTCTATAAAGATGATTAAAATGTTCTGTATGAAATATACAAAATTCAACAAAAAGCTTACAAAATAACAAAATCAGATAAAACTAAAGGAAGAAAGTATTGATATATGGTATAAAAAATCTAGAGTCTTTTAGTAAATGTGTGTCCTTTACTTTTCTGATGCATCCATGGTGTTACTTACACCCTGCAGTTATCTTTTTGTTGATATCAAGCTCATTTGGGGTAATGAGATGACTGTGAAGGATACCATGACTCTCCTCTCCTTTCTCTACAACCCAATAAGGATATACACACATTATGTATATTTAACCTACATTAAATACACACACACACACACACACACACACACACACACACACACACACTTTCGTGGTTAGAATGAGAATGTCTCCAAAGGCTCCAAGTATTTGGACATTTTGTCCCCAGTTGGTGGCACTGTTTGGGAGATCTTAGAAGGTGTGGTTTTGCTGGAGGGAGCTCTCCACTGGGGGCGGCTTAGAGAGTTCAAAAAGCCTTTCGAATCTCCAGTTTCAAGCTCTGCTTCCTGTGCCTGTTTGAAGATGTGAACCTCTGCTTTCTGCTCAGGCGCCTCCTGTCGCCATGCCTCTCAGCCCTGATGGACCCTAATTCTCCTGGAACTGTAAGCTCAAATAAACTCTTCCTTTTATAAGTTCCCTTGGTTTTTATGGTTCTATCACAGTAACAAAATAGTGACTAACACACACACACACACACACACATACACACATACACACAACTCACTACAGATTTTGGGGGCTTTGGGATTCTTTTAGAATTATCCTGTGAATTTTATTGGTGAGTTCTTTTTGCTTTTCAGCCAATTAAATTGTTTAATAATTGTACTCATTCAGAGTTTGTTTTTGAGTCACTTTGTTTATTACAATACTTTTTAGAAGATTTTACATCTCAGGCATGTGTTGCTAAGTCAGTCAGTCACTGTCTGCTGGGCAAGCATGGTGACCCAAATTCAAACCCCAGAATCTGTGTGAAAAACCTCAGCTCTGGGAGGCAGAGGCAGGCAGATCCCTGGGGCATACTTGCCATCCAGTCTAGCATCCTCGGTAAGCATCAGGCCATGGAGAATGCTGTCTCTAAACAAGGTGGATAACATCTGAAGAACAATAGCTACTGTTATGCTCTGGATTGCACGTGAATACACATGTGTTCATGTGTACCCCCACACAGGTGAACATGCATACAGCGTACCCCTGCTAAGTAAAAAAAAATTTTTTTTCATTTATTTTCAAATGTATTGATATACATTTGGTTTTAGTATAAATATAACTTCTGTATAATTATGTTCTTTTTGATTCTGAATTATGATAGTTGTGACTTCTCTGCTTTTTCTCAGTAAATTTAGTGGCAATTTATATGTAATGCTCATCTTTTCAAGGAACTAAACTTCATTTTTGATAGTCAATGTGTATCCTAAAATAAATATAAGTTGTATTCTTTTCCCACATTCTTATTTGGGTTTGTTTCCTTTTTATGTATGCATTGGTTAAAGATTAAGTTGATTTATTTGAAATCTTTCAAAAATTTTATTAAGGCCACAAAGCTTTATGAAGCACCAGGTTTTTTAGAAGCTTTAATAATCACTGTATATATATATATATATATATATATATATATATATGCATTTCACAACATGTAATAGCATAGGAGTGTGTTTTTAAGTCCCTAATGTATGCAGAGTATTTTTGTTTTGTTTTGTTTTGGGACAGTGCCTTTCTTTAGCCTCACTGGCCTGGAATTCATTATGTCCTCAGTTGCACAGAGATTCATTCATCCATGTGCCTCTGCCTCCCGAGTGCAGGGATTAAAGCTGAATGCCACCACTCCCTGTTTATGCAGCCATTTTGGAGTCTTTTGTTGCAAACTTTTAATTTTATTGCATCATGCTTCAACAATATTTTTTATTATATCCATTTTTAATGTGGTTGACATTTTCTAAATAGCCTTGTATGCATTAAAAAGCACTGTCAAGTTCTGAGTTGGTACGGTGTGCAGTGTCTTGGAATTGAGTGGTGGGTAGCTTGGAGACACAGGCAGGTGTAGACTTACCAATGAAACAGGTATGCATACTTTTCCATCCATTCTTTGCTTTCTCATTTCCTATCAAATTTTATGATTTTGATTTTTCTCATATGCCGTCTTGCATTTTAACATTCTCCATATTTTGGCATCAGGTGTGTATTTTACTTAAGGACAATTTACAAATCAAAACAGAAACTTGTAATAAACTCCGTTTACAGTTGTAGTTGTAAGAAGCCTCCAGTTCCCTTGGGCTTGATTGATAAAATGTGGCGTTTATCCTATTCCTATGGTGATGTGCAACAAACGTTATGACAGAGGGAAACAGCTGGCAAAGTGGGTTCATGGAAAGGTGAAGGTAATACAGCCATATAAACAAGAGGATAATGATTTTTAAAAGGGATAATAGTTGTAACAACACCATTAACCTTTTGCTTCAGATTATTGAATGTGTGGTCATTTTTAGCAGTCTAGTCAAAGGTTTGCAGGAACTGCAGAATGGGGGAACGAAGGCACATTATAGAACTTGCTGTAATTTTTTTCAAAATTTTCTTTTCCTTAAGGCATTAAGAAAGCAAAATCATTGCTGGGTTTGGACTCATTTTGAAAGACAGCTAAAGTACTTTCCAAATAAATAAGTTGACCTTTGTGGTAGTAAAGAATGGTAAAGAATATATACCTACCCACACAATGGACTCAGGTGTTTGATTTTTCAGACTGTATATAATACTGAGGGAAGGATTTTGGAAGCACAGCACCACCTTTCCTTCTCTATGCTTGCAAGCACATTTTGGAGTTTGCATGCCATTTGGGCAATAGCTAACTCATTGGCCACTGGGCTCTATCTCCTTTTCCCTTTCTTGATTTAACCACTGATGGAGAATGTGTGCAGGTAGGGAAAGTGGACTGAATTGAAGATTGCCATGCTCATTGGAAACAAGATACTGTAAATGTTAGTGAAGAAAACTCTGATAACCTTTGATGACATTTTTGTTGAAAAAAGGATAATTTATGAGACTGATGAGTATTAAACAGGGATTGATAAACATCAGTACCTGTGGACTCTAGACTTTGGGATACACAGTCCAGGAAGTCAGAGAGCACTTTTAAGATCAGTAAGATGCAGAGACATGGGCTGTGGGCGATTGGCCTCTCCTGGAATGTGTGCAAGCCACCTCTAGACATGTGAATTCCTTAACTTGGTATTAGTGAAGGACGAACCAAAAGCAGTTGAAGAATATTAAATGCGATATCTGAATTTTCAATCATGTTCATTTTTAACATAGTGTTCTATGTAATTCTTTTTCCTTGTTTCTTTCCCTCTTCTTCCTTTCTCTACCTCTTCTTTGGCCCTTCTCTTTTTCTCCCTCTATCATTGCAGTTGGCTGAGGTTAGGTCAGAAACATGCATACAAGATTTGCTTTCTCCTGTCTTTTTCATTCAGTGAGAACCTGGAGAAAGGCAACACTTTCTCAGATACTTGCTCACTCCCATATTTGAAGCAAACAATCTCAAGTACTTCCATAAATCCTCCAGCATCTGTGGGTCCCAGAGAATGAACTCTACTTTTCTTTTTTCATTAATTAATTAATTAATTAATTAATTAATTAATTAATTAAATCACATCGAATCCTTTAGTGCTTCCCATATGCCCATGGGTGTGAAATAATCCACAGGGGGAATGAAGAACCTACCACACTCCTAAGGAGAAGTGGTTCTTCCTCCTGCAGCAGCATCAACTCTTCTTCAGCTAGGGGAGGGGCCCTGAGGGTCTCTCTACCTTCCATGCTGGAAATTTTAGCTGGCTTGATCTTGTACATGTCTTGTGTATGTAACTACAGTTATTGTGGGTTCCTTTGTGCAACAGCCATACCATGTCCAGAGGACAGTAGCACTCCTATGAGTGTGTATCCTGTCTCATGGTTTCTTCTCCTTCCTTGATGTTCCCTCAGCCTTGGAGGGGATGGGAAGAACTCTGTTTCTGAGCTACATTCTTCTTCTCTGACTTTGGAAGCTCCAGCCAGTGTCCATAGTAGAATTCTTCAAAGGTCAGGTGGCTCTTTGGTCTTGTTAGAGTCAGGAAGTGTCTCCAGAAAAAGATCATGGAGTGAAATCTTGGTCTTAAGCTGGTGGTGCTATTTTGTGAAGCTCTAGAAATTTCTGTTGCTGGCTGGAAGAAACAGGCCACTGGAGGTGGGTTTTTGCAGGCTGTATATTGTCCTAGGTGCCTCTCTGTGGTCCTCTCTATTTCTTGGTTGTTTCCATGTGAACGTCTCTGATTCACTGGCTCCTCTGCTGCCATTATGGACTAGAACCTCTGAAACCATGAGCCAAAACAAGTCTTCCCTTCTTTTATCCAGAAACTTTGTCACAGAGGTCGATTAACCCAGTTCCCCTGCAAATAAATGTTTTTGTGGCCTCACAGTGTTTATACACTAAATCCCAAGAACTCCACCTGCTTCTAGGCGGGACATTTCTCTCATGATTGTGCTCCTGGCTATTTCCCCTGTGGTGGCCACAATTTCTGACTTGTCTAGCCATGCTCAGGAATCTCACCTAGCATCCTCTGAATCCACCCTCTCTTCTCTCTGCACAGTGGTGGCATCTGGTTCTCTCTCTTGGTTAGCTCTTCTTTGTGACGGCTTGTAGATCACAGTCCTCCTTTCAGATCACTCCATCTCTCCTGTGAAGTGTCTTTGACATATTCCTTGTACAACCACATCTAAGGTCATAACTGGCTCAATCTTACTTGTTTTATAACTCTTAGCACACTACTGTTCATTTATATTTTTTTACACATTTGCGATCTTAAGGAAACCCCAAATCAAGTTTTTATTAGTATCTATTGCCCTATTCCCAATAGGTTTTCTTTTGGTTAATGTTTTAGTTTAGACATTAGATTCTTGGAATTAATGTTTTTTTTTTTTTGGTCTTGTTGAATAGTAAGGTAAATTTATTTATTGAGCATAGAAGCCTCCATGCTGGTGGATATTAATAAGTGCTATGTCCCCTTCCTTGTTTTCTGGCTTGCCTGGTTGCTTGCTCTTGAGACAGGATCTTGCTTTTCAGCCTAGTTTGGCTTTAGACTCATGATCCTACTCTTTGTTTTCTGAGTGCTGGGATCATAGCTGTGCACCACCATGCTCAGTCCTCTTGTTTTTAACACAAGGCACCAAAATACTTTTAAAATCTGAGAAATTCTGCCCAAAGAGCAATTTGATTCTTTAATCTTTACACTCTGGGATAGTAATTTTATTATACCAGGAATGGAATAAACATTATTGCTGAAAGAACTAAATTCAAATTTTGAGTCTGATGTTTATAGTTAGGTGATTTTAGTAGAAATCAATTGATCTGGTTCAAGTAACTTTTTAATCTGGAATTTAAGAATCCTTGAATGACTTTATTGCCTCACGATAGAGCTACATATAGCATGGTTAGTGTGCTGGATAGCTTTAGTGTCAACTTGACACACCTGGGTTGAGGGAGTCTCAACTGGGGAATTGGCTCCATTGGACTGGCCTGTGGCCACATCTGTGGAGTATTGTCTTGATTGTTGAGCAATGTGGGAGGGCCCAGCCCACTATGGGTGGTGCCACCCTGGGCAGGTTGGTGGGTACTGTATAAGAGGGCAGGCTGGGCATGAGCCAGGGGAGCAAGCCACTGAACAACATTCCTCCATGGCCTGTGCTTCAGCTCCTGCCTCCAGGTTCCTGCCCTGAGTTCCTGCCTTGGGCTCCCTGAGTGATGAACTGTGACCCAGGAGATGTGAGCTGAATAAACCCTTTCCTCTCCAAGTTGGTGTCAGTCAGAGTGTTTTGTCACAGCAATGGAAGAGAAACTAGAACAGTTAGTATGCTGCTGGACTTATGGACCCATAAGGCACAATGTTGAATGAGACCAGGAGTATAACAGACTGGCTTCATTCAAACATCAGTGATGGGTTATAGAGCTTTGTCCCTGAGGAAACAGTTTCTTTCAGATCTTTTTCCAGTAGCAATTGCTAACTGGACACTATTGGTTCCAGAAACAAAACATAGGTCTTATGTCGATGCTAGATTTTGATACTGTCAGTGTTAATAATCCATAGGCAAAAGCACATGTCACCAACAGCAACAGGAATACTGTTTCTCTGTCTTCTACAAAATGGTTAGGAGTCTGCTTGGACACTCGGCTCCTCAGAGTAAAGATGGAATGTTCTTGTCCATTCTCTGTCACTGTGAGTGACCATGGAATAGGAATAAATTCATGTGAGCTGCATGGTTGGAGACTGTTTCTGGACAGCTCTGAGGGGGAAGCTGGTGCAAGTTCTTGGATTAAACCTGGATTTTCTTTCAGAGAACATAGATCTGTTGTGAGCAGAGATTTGAGTCAGGAGCTGGAGGAAGTTCTGCCACTTCAGACATTGATATGTGGGCATAGCAACCTGCTCTAAGTCATCATTAATTGCTTGTATATTTAAGTTCCTTCCTAGGAATCCTTAGCCTCAAGGATGGGATTGTGGCAAAATGTTCACATTAGAGATAGAAGGTAGTAGAAAGACTTATCCATGTTCATCTTAGCAAAAACTATGTCATGTTGATGTCCATCAACACCTGCTGTATGTGAAAGCAAGCGTGATGACATGCTAGACAGAGCTATTAGTCAGGAAACCAACATGCTGAGCCTTGGTTTTGATTCTTTCTACATTGACTGTCTGAAATGATTAGAACATCATAGGACCTCAATTTTCTTACTTTAGAATAATTTTTGATGTTTTGTGTATTTCAGACATCAATTTAGACACATTCCCCTTTCCCTTTCTCCCACCCCACCCCAGATCATACATTCTGCCATACATGTCCTGTATTGTTCTCTTAGTCATTTAAAAGTTTTTCTCTGCAAAGGTTTATTGTTTGGGGCAGAATTTAATTATATCAGTCCGTTCTTTGACCCAGTCCTAATGTTGTTGTGGTTCCTTCCCTATTGTATTGCTCCAAAACATGCCTATATAAATGTCATATATGTACCAGAATTATGTCCTCCAGGAATAAACTATATGTTAACTCTGATATATGTTTAGAAGTTCACATTTTTCCCTTTAATTTTATATTACTCTAAAACATGAATATATACCTTCCCCCCATATACATTAATTACCATGTCTGAAAGTAAATGATAAGTTAATTCTAGGGCTCATTAAAGGACTCACATTATAATATAACAGTTACTTTCAGTTAGAAAGAAATATAACAATAACACTGCTCAGCTTGCCTTTCTTTTTTTTTTAACATTTTTTATTGATGCTTTGTGCATTTCATACATCATTTTCCAATTCAGTTCAGGCATATTTCCCTTTCCCTTCCCCCCCACCCCCACCCCAACCGAGATCATGCATTCTGCCATAACTGTCCTGCATATTTCTCTCAGTTTTTTTTTCATTTTTTAGCTATAAGTGATAATCCATGAGTACAAGCATCCTTCATGTAAAACCAATTTGCAGGCTGTTGTGCCGAAACCCCCACAGCCCCACCTTCCAGCGTGTGGTGAGGGGTTGTATGTTCAATCAGGTTGATCAAATGAGGGTCCAGACTACATTGCTGTAGTTTCACCACTCACCCCAATCGCAGCCCTTACATTCTACCACGCCCCCTCTTCCGCAGATTATTCCCTGGGCTTAGAAAAGGGGCACAGGTGGATGAGAAGCAGATCAGTCCACTCTCTCTGGAGCTGTTGTCTTGGACTCTGGTCAATTCTGGCTGTTTCCTTTCATGGGNTATGTGTGTGCATGTTGTATGTGTGTGCATGTCATATGTGTGTGCATGGACATAAATATAAGCATTTAAACGTATTTTTTACATCTACCACCTCAAAAAAATAGATTTTTATTAAACCAAGCAAATGTAAGGTACAAACAACTCAAAACATTTTCTGGGAAAAATGGTCATTATTAAAACCTCCTTCAAAGCCTCAAAGATGTCTTAAAGTATACAGATAATCATAATGTCTTATATTATATCAAAATAATATATTTGGGACAATTATTCATCTCTATGAATTTAGGTTTTTTTGTTTGTTTTTTTGAGACAGGGTCTCCCTGTAGCCCCAGCTGTCCTGGAACTCGCTCTGTAGACCAGGCTGGCCTTGAACTCACAAAGATCCGCCTGCCTCTGCCTCCCAAGTGCTAGGATTAAGGCGTGTGCCACCACACCCTGCTATGTATTTAGTTTTTTAAATATATAGAAACATAAAATAGTTTAGGTAAAATACTCATTAAATGATTAATATACCAAAAAATAAATAAATAGGTTGCTCAAAAAGAATACTGTAGAAAGGGCAACCTTTATCCTGTTTGGATATTTCACAAACCCTAATGAACCCTAATGAGAAGCGAATGCCTTTTTTTGCAGTTCTTAGCCTCAGCCTTTAATGGCTGCACTATCCCTCCAGGCCGCGAATGCCTTTTTTATAAACAAAAAAATGTTAAGTGCCTGTTATAATTAATTAAAATTTTTTAACAAATAATTAATTTATATATATATATATATATTAGTCTTTTCGAGACAGGATCTCCCTGTAGTCCCAGTTGTCCTGGAACTCACTTTGTAGACCAGCCTGCTTCTGTCTCCCAAGAGCTAGGATTAAAGGCATGTGTCACCACGCCTGGCAGCTATTTACTATCTTTTGAGTGAATGGTTTGTGTTCCTACTTCTTTGTTTTTGAGTAGTTTATATATTCTGGATGTTAATGCTCTGTCAGTTGTATCACTCTTGAAGGTTTCCTCCCACTCTGTGGGTTTCCTTTTCACTTCCTTGATTGTTTCTTTCATTGTACAGAAGCTTTTCTGTTTAATGAGGTCCTATTTGTCAACTGTTGACCTGATTTCCTATGCAGCTGTTGTTTGATTTAGAAAGTCTTTTCCTAAGCATATGTCTTGTAGGTTGCTGCCAACTTTTTCTTCTATTACCTCCAGAGTTTTGGGTTTCACATTGAGGTCTTTGATCCACTTGGAGTTGATTTTTGTACAGGGTGAGAGGTAGGGGTTTAATTTTGTTCTACATATGGTGATCAAATTTTGCTAGCACCATTTGCTGAAGATGCTATCTTTTCTCCAAGGAACTTTTTTTTTTTTTGGCCCTTTATTGAATATGAGGTGGCTTAATTTGTATGAACTCAAGTTTGGATCTTCAATTTTGTTCTGTTGGTACATGGGTCTGTTTTTATGCCAGTACTAGGCTGTCTTCATGACTATAGCCCTGTAATATAGCTTGAGGTCCAATAGGTGATCCCCCCTGTATTGCATTTTTTGCTTAGGGTTGCTTTAGCTATTCGGGGTCTTTTGTTTTTCCATATGAATTTAAGGATTTTTCCAAGTCTGAAGAAACTCATGGGGATTTTAATTGGGATTGCATTGAATCTGTATATTAATTTGGGTACAATGGACATTTTTACTATATTAATTTTTCCAACCCATGAGCATGGGAGGTTTTTCCATCTTTTGATGTCATTTTCAATCTCCTTTTTCAGGGGTTTAAATTTTTTGTTGTAGAGATCTTTGATGGCTTTGGTTTCATTTGCCCCCAGGTATTTTTTTTTTTTGAGGCTATTGTAAGTGTTAAGGTCTATTTGTATTCATTCTCCAGTTGCTTGTTGTTGGTGTAAAGAAAGGCTACTGATTTTTCTAGGTTAATTTTGCATTCTGCCACTTTACTGAAACTCTTGTTTCTAGGAGTTTTCTGATGGAGTTTTTAGCATCCCTCAGGTAAACTATCATATCATATTCAAATAGGGATAGTTTGACTTTCTCTTTTCCAATTAGTATTCCTTTAATTTCACTTTCTTGTCTTATTGCCCTAGCAAGCATTTCAAACACCTTATTGAAGAGGAGTGGCAATAAGGGGCAGCCTTGCCATGTTCCTGCCTTTAAGGAGAATGCTTCTAATTTTTCTCCATTTGGAATGATGTTGGCTGTGATTTTGTTGTATATGGGCTTGATTATACTGAGGAATGTTCCCTTCATTCCAATCCCCTCTAGAGCTTTAAACATGAAGGGATGCTGGATCTTTTCAAACCTTTTACTGCATCGATTGAGATGACTGTATGACTTTTTTTTTGTCTTTCAGTCCATTTATGTGTTTTATGATATTTATTGACTTAGATATGTTGAAACATACCTGCATCTCTGGTATGTATCCAACTTGAACATGATGGACGATCTTTTTGATGGGGGTCTGTATGAGATTCACAAGTATTTTATTGAGAATTTTTGCATCTGTGTTGATTAATGAGATGGGTCTATAGTCTTCTTTTTTGGTTGTGTCTTGGCCTGGTTTTGGTATTAGAATGATGCTGGCTTCATAGAGGGAGTTTGGGAGATTTCTCTCTGTTTGTACCCTTCTGAATACTTTGATTAGTAATGGTGGTAAGACCTCTTTAAATGTTTTATAGAATTCTTCTGTGAAACCATCTGGGCCTGGGCTTTTTTTAGCTGGGAGGGTTTTTTTTTAATTATCTCTTCAATTTCCTCAAATGTTATGGGTCTGTTTAAGCTGCCAGTCTCTTCTTGGTTAAGCTTTCTTTCCCAGGATTTCAGATATTCATCCATTTCTCTTAGGTTTTCAAATTTAGTAGAGTATAGGTTTTTTGAAGTATTCTTGTATGATTGTTTTTTCTTTATCTGTTGTGATGTTTCTCTTTTCATCACAAATACTATTAATTTGTAGTTGCTCTTTCTTTCTTTTGGTTAACTGGGCTAGAGGTCTGCCTATCTTGTTTATCTTTTCAAAGAACCAGCTTTTGGATTTATCGATTTTTTTGTATTGTTTTCTTTGTTTCTATTTCATTGATTTCTGCTCTGATTTTTGTTATTTCTTCCTGTCTGTTGCGTTTAGGGTTCATTTGTTGTTGCCTCTCAAGTGCTTTTAGCTGCAGTGTTAGATCATTCACTTGTGCTCTTTCTGTTTTTCTAATGTAGGCACCCAGAGCTATAAACTTCCCTCTTAGGACTGCTTTTAAAGTATCTCACAGGTTTTGTCTTTTTCATTTAGTTCGATGAATACTTTTGTTTCTTCCCAGACCCATTCATTATTCAGAATTGTGTTGTTTAGTCTCCATGTATTCTTCAGGTAGTTGGCCTTATTCTGGTGTTCACATTGAGCTTTTATTCTGCTGTTCATATTGAGCTTTATTGCACTGTGGTCTGATAGAATGCATGAAATAATTTCAACCCTTTTATATTTGTTGATGTTTCTTTTGTGTCCCAGTATGTGGTTGATTTTGTAGAATGTTCTGTGAGGTGCTGAGTAGAAAGCATATTCTCTGGTGTTTGGGTGTAATATTCTGTAGATGTCTGTGAGGTTCATTTGTTGTATTGTATTGTTCAGTTCCAATGTCTCTCTTTTTATTTTTTGTCCAGTTGATCTATCCAAGGGGCTCAGTTGGGTATTGAAGTCCACCACTATTAGTGTGCTGGGATTAATCTGTGCCTTGAGGTCCTGCAGAGCAGTGTTTATAAAGTTAGGTGCAGCATAGTTTGGTGCATAAACATTTAAGATTGTGAAGTCTTCATGGTTAATTGTTCTTTGATAAGGATGTAATGGCCCTGTTTGTCTCTTCTGATTAATTTTACTCTGAGGTCTATTTTGTTTGACATTGGAATGACAACTCCTGCATGCTTTTGGTACCACTTGCTAGTAATATTTTTTCCATTCTTTCACTTTGAATTGGTGTCTGTCCTTGAGGGTGTGATGGGTTTCATATAGACAGCATATAGATGGGTTCTGTTTCCTAATCCATTCTCCCAGTCTATGTCTTTTGATTTGGGGAGTTTAGACAATTAACATTTAAGGTACTGAGAGATGTGTGTTGCTTCCTTTCAACTTATTCTTGGTTTGCATTCTTGTTCTAGGTTTGAATTTATGATGTTATGCATTTATTAGTTTCTTTAGTTGCTTGGGGATAGTTTCTTCTTTCCTCTGTTCTTTGAATTGCTTCAAATATTTTCTAAAATGTTGGGTTTTTTGACATGTGTTCTTTCATTTTGTTTATGCCATGAAAGATTTTTCTTTCTCCTTCAACTATAATTGACATTTTTCTTGGGTATAGTAATCTGTGTTGGCTTCTAAAGTTGTTTAGCACTGGGAATAGTTTGGTCCACCTTCTTCTGGCTTTCATAGTTTGCACTGAGAAGTCAGCTGTAATTCTGATGGGTTTCCCCCTTATATGTAATTTGTTTTTCTCTGTGGCTTTCAGTATTTTGTCTTTGTTTTGAGCATCTAGTTTTTAAAGTCTGATATGGCGTGGGGAGTTTCTTTTCAGCCCTTTTCTATTTGGTGTTCTATCTGCTTTTTGTATTTGTATAGGTTTGTCATTTTTCAGTTTGGGAAAGTTTTCTTTTATTATCCTGTTGAATATTTGATCAATACTGTTGTCTTGGGATTCTTCTCCTTCCTCTATCCCTATGACATGAAGATTTGGTCTTTTCATAGTATCCCAAATTTCCTGGTTGTTCTACTCTTGTGTTTTTAAAATTTTTCATCATCTTTCCTTGTGCATTTTAGTTGTTCCTTGTTATCCTGCAGGTCTGATATTCTATTTTCTGCTTCATCCATTGTGCTTCTGAGGCTTTCTCCTATCCTTTCCTGTTGACTAGACGAATGTACCATTTCCTTTTTCATTTCTTTCTGTGGTTTCTTTAGTGTTTCCACTTCCTTTTGGAGCTTGCCATTCTCCACTTGTAGCTCCTTGCTTTGCAGGTCATATTCTTTTTTCATATCAGCCTTGGATCTTTTCAGTGTTTCCACTTCTGTCTGGAGTTTGTCATTCTCTCCCTCTAGTTTTTTCAGAGTTCGTGCTTCTCTTCCTCTAGTTTTTTTTTTTTTTTTTTAAATTAATTTTATTTATTTTTGTATGTGTATGAGTGTACTGTCTGCATGTCGGTTTGTGCATCCGTGTCATGTAATGCCGCGGAGGTCAGAAGAGGGTCTCGGATTCCCCTGGAACTGGAGTTCTCCTGGAATTGGAGTTTCAGACGGTTCTCAGCCGCCATGTGGGTGCTGGGGATCGAACCTGGGTCCTCTGCAAGAGCAGTCAGTGCTCTTAACCGCTAGGCTATCTCTCCAGCCCCTCTTCCTCTAGTTTTTTTCAGAGTTTGTCATTCACTCCCTCTAGTTCTTTCTAGAGTTTATCATTCATCCCTTCTAGGTCTTTCCTGACTTTTTATTTTCTCCCCTTATTTCTCTGATTTGTTCTTTATATTCTTTGCTTTCTTTGAGTATATCTATGACTGTTCTTCTAAGGTCCATGTCTTGGTTCCTTTCAGGGGGATCTCATTGTAGGGATCTTCTATAATACTGGTCAAGTTCAGCATGGATTTATTATCAGCTTTTCCCATGTTGTTACTTTTTCATAGTGGCTTTGGCATGTGGGTTTATTTTTTGGTTGGATTCTGGTGCTAATCTTGAATGTTATTATGGAGGATTGGTTGGTCATCACTTTGCTTCCTGCTGTTCAGTTCCTCTATGTTGGCTGCACAACCTAGAATCACTAACACTGAGCCCACTGGATTGTCTGCACTACAACTCCACCAGAGTACTGGATTGTCTGCACCACTATTTGGTGGGTGTGTTGGGGAGAATTGCTCCCTTGGCCTATGGACTGGCCCTCTGAGTGTGTTCTGGGCTCCTGAATGGCTGGCTTAGCGTGGCTGGGTGACTCTGCCCACACCAATCATGTGGGAGGCATGGCATAGCATCTCGTCTCACCTGGTCCCTGAGGCACACCTCTGGTGCTAGCATGCTGGTCCCCCATGGTTTCTGGCCCACCTGAGCATCCTCAATTTTCTATTAAAATAATATCTAGGGGGTGGGAAGATAGCTGTCATCAAAGTGCTTGTTATGCAAGCATGGGGAGTTGAATTTCGAACCCCAGTCTCCATGTAAAAAGTCAGATGTGAAATGTACATGTCTGTAATGCCAGTGTTCAAGAGGCAGAGACAGGGTCTTGCTGGCCAGCCTGTCTATCAGAATGTGTGTTCCAGGTTCAGAGAGAGACCATATTCCTAAAATTAAAGAAGAAAGAGATTGATGAAGACAACCTGACATCACCTCTTGCCTCCACACAGACACCCACATATGTGCCCCCCCCCACAAACACGTACATCTACATACGCACAAATAAATTCTAAAATTGATCTGTATGTGTGAGAGGGAATGTAAACGGGTGCTATGGATGGGGCACTATAGAGGGTTGAGGATGCAGAAATAGTCAGGAGGCCTCCCACATCCATTGTGCCTGGCTGTCACATTGGGATTGACTTCTTAGCCAGACTTCCAGTCATGGGATTCATAAATCAGGAACACTCAGGGAATGACACATCTGTATTGTGGCACCCTGTGTTCATACACACCTCAGGAAACCTCAGGTTTGAATAGTTTTCCATGCTGGTATGCATGGCTTTACATTTCTGTCACAAAGCTTGCTTCTGCTCTTGCATCTCTCTATAAGCTGTTTATGTTTGAGTATCTATATTTACACTGACTACAGTAAAATGCATATAATGAAGTCATTCGACATCAAGAACATCTTTTTATCTGCTTTGTCAGAGCATCATTTAAATAGCTACATTCTGTTAATGCACAGTGGTTAAATAAACTCCAAGATTCTTACACTACAATAACCCATTAAATCATCTTAAATACTATGTCATAATGACAACTTGATGCAGCCATATGTGATATTTGAGGATTAAAAAATACTTTTCTAAAGACATAGCTTCCTGATTTTACATTCTGAGCTGTCTGCACAGCTGTTGAATCTCAAAGCTCTGCCTTTGGTGGGTGTGTATAACACATTCTTGCTTCAAGTCTGGCTTTCCTGAGGTGCAGCAGAATGTTCCCCAGGACATTGTGATGCATGTTTTCAAGGGATCTATCATTTAGCATCATTTAGCTATCAAACATGGTCTTTCCAGTCTGAAAGATACATATAATGTGATCTATTAGACCTGAAAGCATTAATAACAGGTCTTTGGAAGGCCCCCTCAGTCTGTGGATCATGATATGTCAGCCCCAAAGGAAAGCGTTCATCACATCAAGGCTAGACAAAAGACCACTAACTTGCAGAACGTATGGCTGCACTGTACTGACCCATAACTGGTTTAAGAATTGCTTCCTGGACCTGTTTTAACACCATCAAAATAGCAATGAGATACTTCCAGTTCCTGCCCTCATTGTAACTAACAATTCACGGGAGGTGTAAGCTTTCTAGCACTTAAAGTTTCAGTGTCACATGGGATTGGAAGTGAACTTTTGAACTTTTGATCTTTTTCATTGTTATAAAAGTTGGCACAATGGCGCATGTGCTGAACCCATCAGAGGGAGAACCCATTTGACAAGCACGTTATACACTGAGCATAGGGAGGATAATGTCCCATCAAGCAGGAATCCTGGAAATGAGGGCATAACAGGCAGTGTGTGGGGGCCCTAATGCACCCAGATTCATATCTGTGGTAAAATTATATGCTGGGTAATGTCCTCTGCAAAGCTGCCGTGCTTCAGTCTGGAAGGCAGCCCATTGCTGATACAACAAATCAATTGATAAGAAGTGTCTTTATTGCACTCAATAAAAAAACAGCTCAACCCCAAATAAACATATACGGCTCATAAAACAAATTGTTCACCTAAAATGAATTACATTCCAAGTTTTTTAAAGTAAATTATGCCACAGAATATTCAGTGATGTATCCGTCCTCTAAAGAGTAAGGATATAAAGAGCACTAAAAGTAAATGCTTTCACGTTTCTTTTTAGTTTTGTTTTTTTTTTTACAATCTACAGGATTACCAAGAGCAAAATGCAAAAGAAAAAAGAGTGGTAGAAATGGCCTGTTTTGTGAAATATAGGAAAAAATATACCATCTGTGATTTAGCACAGTTCTCAATATTCCATCTGTGAGTTAAGCGAGGCTCTCAACAAAGACTGAATTCCATTGCAGTTCAATATGATTTAAAAAAAAAACTTTTTCTAAGAAAACTATTTTTACAGAACACCATTTTTCTTAGCATACAGTATTTGAATGAAATAGTAAATATGGCCTTTACAGGTGTTTAAAGAATTTGTTGTAGCATATCAGGGATTAAAATTCTAATAGCCAGTAAAGGAGAGTGAGTTTCCTTTCACTTCTTGGTCAAACTCCCTGTAGGCTTGTGGACTCTGTGATGGGCTTTATTCTTCATTCACCTAGGGAATAAGTGTTTATTACTGAGCATCATCTTGGAGGCATTTCCACATGCATGGGAATCTTCAGTGTTATGCAGCATCCTTACTGTGACTCTGTCAGTGTACGTTTGTTCAAAATCTCAAAGAAACCCCAGCAGCACATCAGTTGAGGGAGAGGCTGTGGACTCCCTGTAATGAACTCAGTGCCCATTTGGTGGGATGGAGCCTTTCGAGGGCAGTTCTAAGGTCTCCATCACATACAGTAAGAGCTGCTTTGTCAACCTCAGCACTTTCAATGCTTGAGGCCAGGGGATGCCTGGCTGGGGGTGTAGCTATGTTCTGCTTTGTGTGCTCTGCAACTCTGGTTTCCACTCCCCACTCTCCAGTAGCACCTTTGCCTTCTGTCCCTGGGATGCCTCAAATATCTCCAGAAATTTACCAAGGTTTCCCTGGGGGAAATAGCTTTGTTTGGAGTCGATTCATACAAAATATGCCATTAGGATTTGACTGATGGAAACTGGTACACTCTCTTTTCCATTGCAGAGTAGCAGCCAGTGATTTGTAACAGAATGTGAGCAAAAAGTGACACCAAACAGAACTGAGGAGCGTGAGGTCTGTGTAAGGTCAGTGATGGCTGGAGAAGTCTGTAGTAGGTCAAATGTGAAAAGGTGGTGTCATTTTCAGGAAACAACCATGTTTCTTTTTTGGTGTTTTTGAGACAGGGTCTCCCTGGAGCCCCAGCTGTCCTGGAACTTGCTCTGTAGACCAGGCTGGCCTTGAACTCACAAAGATCCGCCTGCCTCTGCCTCTCAAGTGCTAGGATTAAAGGCGTGTGCCACCACGCCTGGCCGAAACAACCATATTTCTATAGGCTGTTAGGACCATCCTGTTTTGCCTCTGCCTATCACTCCTTTTTTCATGGTCTGTCCTTGATATAGGGTGCTCAGCTCTCCTTCAGGGAGAGGAATCACATTTTGCAAAGCAAGGCTCCAGTAATATTTTCTCTACGTTCGTGAGATCATGCTGGGTGCCATGGCAACATTTCTCCTTCTGCTTCCACAATTTGTACCTTTGTTTATTTTCAACTTCTACTTTTCATAATCTGCATGCTATTTCAATTAATTGATGAGACACCTGTCCCCTTAAGGTGTTCTAGAGCATATGAAGTTAAGTTAGCTTCTTTAAATCCTATACCGTCTAGTCTAGGGATTGCATTTAGTTATAACAGAAATCTGGCTTGAAGTAAATAGGGAATTCCTTTCTGTCACATTGCAAGAAACTTAGGTAAGTGGGTGGCCAAAGTCATTGGTTTAGAGACCCGGCAATGCAGAGGCTAAATCTCTAAATTTCTCTAGACAATTCCTTCTTGAGTCACAAGAGGACAGTTGTTTTGTCAGGCTTTATCTCTGCAATCCAGAGCATCAGGAGTCAGGTTCTGAAGAGGCTGGCACATATCACTTACATAAGTCAGACCTGAGTTGTGTGGTATTCCTACATATAGCAGACGTGGGGTGGGGATGTGTGTACCTTTGTTTATCTAGACTCTAGTTGATATGGCAAAAAGGAGGAGGTTGGAATGGGTTTTGAAAGTACCAACCTCCCATGCTAAGAACCTGTTGAGCACTTTTGGAAGGACTTTGTGGTCAGCTGAGCTAACATAGCAGGCACCACACCACAAGGCCTCCACTACAGGAAGAACTTACTTTAAGAAAGAAATTTCCATGTGTGACATGAGACCATCACTTTGGTGCCTTTCTATCCTCTGTTATGGGCTCAGTCAAAGAAATAGAGCAGTAATGTTACAGCCAAATGAGAAAAGTGTGGGGTGGGAGGGTTGAGGAGCACTCTAGTTATGGTACACTTGAAAGTTCCAGAAACTGGACATTGAAAGGCCAACAAGAAATCAAAATTGGCCCACAAGAACAGTGAACAGGGTGGGAATTCTGTAAAATCTCTCCTGTTAAAACATGATTTTAGGATTAAATTGCCAGCACAATCAGATCTAATTGTTCATTCCTTTCTGACTACCTGAAAACTCTGTAGAGGTATCAAATAAAACAGCTATTTGAAATCCAGTCAACCTTTCTTTACAGTGTTGAGACTTCTGAAATAGTCTTATGTGGAGCCCGCAGATTCCCTTGCAGAATCCTTGCTTGCTTGTTCGTTCTTTCCCAGATATTCATGTTGAGATAGTTTATCCTGAGAGTACAGGGATTGGGAGAGCCCTTTCATTTTCTTGGCTTCTTCAGCAAGTGTGACAATCTGAGCAAGAGTGGCCAAATTGCTTTCTTTCTTTCGTTTTCCTCCTAAATCAAACTGTCTATTCAGAAGAGGATCACATTGCAGTTCCATTAAACAAAATAGAGCTCTCTGTTCTGCTCTGGTATTTAATAAGAGGGACTTCTGTTCCTGCCTTGCCTTCCTGACAGGAGCCCTTCTGAAGGGCTGTTTTCCCCTGTCGAGAGGTCTCTAGAGGGCATTTCTCGCTTTTCTTTTCTTATTCTTTTATTCAGTTATTTCTGCTGCTTTGTGGGATCTGATAAATGACCTGGGGGTTGTTATGCCTTACATGCAAATTCAGATGAAGAAAAGGAATATCTTATTTATCTAAAATAATATCCTTAATTGCTTTGGGGGCTTTTTCTTGTGAAACACAAACCTGTTAGAAAAGAGACTGGGTAATGAATAGTGGGGAGATTGTTGCAAGGGATATCATTGGTTGGTAATGATGGGAGGAAGGGCACAAGATTGATGGCAGTTGCTTTGCTCTCCATCCATCTAGTCCAATAGCCTGTCATTGGCAGGTGCACCAGGAGACAGGATTGTTCTTCATGATGTTTCCATTGCATGCAGTTTGTCCCTAAACATCCCACTGGGCAGTTAGAGCCATGGCATGGATGCATTCAGCCAAACTACAGATTTATGCTTATGTGTGCTACAACCTCCTGAGGAAAATAAGTGTTATTGTTTGTAGGGCTTCATTTGGCTTCCCTGTTTCCTCTTAGATGGCTTGATGCTCCTTTGCACGCTCAGTTTCTGTTTTGCTGTGTAGCATAAGTTGGTCGTGAATTCATGATCCTTCTGCTCCAGCTGCCACAGTGTTAAGTTTACAGGTATGGATCACCCAGTTTATATGTTATACTGTAAAAATTATTTATTTATTTATTCATTAATTTATTTTGAGTGTGGGGTGCGCACATGCCAAGGCCTGAATATGAAAGTCAGAGGACAACCTACTTCCAGTCAGTCCTCCTACTATATGCATCCTGGGGATTGAACTTGGGCCATCAGGCTTAGCGGCAAACACCTTTACCTACTAAGCAGTTTCGTAGGTCCATGTTTCAAGGGATATGCACACACTGTAGGATTCTTGGGTTTGGAAGGCAATCTCATATTTCTCTTATGCTCTTGTTCATTTAAAAAATGATTTCAGGGGCTGGAGAGATAGCCTAGCGGTTAAGAGCACTGCCTGCTCTTGCAGAGGACCCAGGTTCGATCCCCAGCACCCACATGGCAGCTAAGAACCGTCTGTAGGGGCTGGAGAGATGGCCTAGCGGTTAGGAGCGCCGACGCTCTTGCAGAGGACCCGGGTTCGATCCCCAGCACCCACATGGTGGCCGAGAGCCGTCTGAAACTCCAATTCCAGGAGAACTCCAGCTCCAGGGGAATCCGAGACCCTCTTCTGACCTCCACGGCATTGCACGACACAGGTGCACAGACCTGCATGCAGACAGTACATTCATACACATAAAATTAATAAAATAAAAAAAATTAAAAAAAAAAAAAAAGAACCGTCTGTAACTCCAATTCCAGGAGAACTCCAGTTCCAGGGGAATCCGAGACCCTCTTCTGACCTCCACGGCATTGCACGACACAGGTGCACAGACCTGCATGCAGACAGTACATTCATACACATACAAAGATAATAATTAAAAAAAATAAAAATAAATAAAAAATGATTTCATATAAAATCAATGCATCCTAGAAAACATGCAAAATGTAGATGGGAGTGGAAATGTAGATATGCAGAAGGAGTGTGTGTGGAAGTAAAGGCACAAGATGGAGCCCTGTTAACAAACTGGATGCTTGTTAATCAGGGAGCAGTGGCAAAGTGTTGCCACAAACACGTGAGAGAAGTCCAAGGTAACTATAAAGTATTTGTTTAGTGATATAGAGACAGTTTTCTTAGCTGCCATGTGGGTGCTGGGAATCGAACTCAGGTCCTCTAGAAGAGCAGTCAGTGCTCTTAACTGCTGAGCCATCTCTCCAGCCCCAGAGACAGTTTTCTAAGAACATTTTTTTTTACTTTTCTCTGTCTCTTTCTCTGCTTCTATCTGTCTGTCTCTATCTCTCTGTGTCTCTGTGTCTCTGTCTCTCTCTGT
The DNA here is from genome assembly GCA_009823505.1 of Rhizomys pruinosus. Classification (NCBI taxonomy): domain Eukaryota; kingdom Metazoa; phylum Chordata; class Mammalia; order Rodentia; family Spalacidae; genus Rhizomys; species Rhizomys pruinosus. The sequence continues at coordinate 571,635 of VZQC01010467.1, read as the reverse complement.
CTCTCTCTGTCTCTCTCTGTCTCTCTCTCTCTGTCTCTCTGTCTCTCTCTCTCTCTCTCTCTCTCTGTTCCTGTATGTGTGCACACATAGTATATTAACATGTATGCTCCATTTGCACAAATGCTTTGTGGGCACAGAGGCCAGAGGCATAACTTGGGAGCCCTTCTCTCTTACTATTTTCTTTATTCTCTTGACGCAGGGCTCTGACTGGACTTGAGGTAGGCTGGACGTTAGCCTCAGAAAGTTTTCTGTCTCTGCTCAGCACAGCGCATAGGTGTGACCAACCTGGTTTCTTACATGGGCTCTGGGAATTCAAACTCAGTTCCTCAAGCTTGTGAACTAAGGTATCTTATCCAGTGAGCAATATCTCTAGGTCCCTAAACATATTTTTGATCAAAACAAGTAAATTTCAGAACAATACATGCAGCAATATTTGTACTGTTAAGAACACAAAGGATTACTGAAGATGCCTGCTGCCCTGGAGCCACTGGTCAAGGGAAGGCTGCTTTACCTTTTTTTTTTTTTTTTTAAGTCGGGCATCTTGAGACAGGGTCTCCCTTTAGTATCAGCTGGCCTGGAACTCGCTATATAGATCAGGCCGGCCTTGAACTCACAGAAATCCGCCTGCCTCTGCCTCCCAAAGTGCTCAGAATAAAGACGTGCACCACCACGTCTAGAGATTTACCTTTTAACATCTTATGAGAATATGTCACTTTAAAGCATAAGTATGTATATATGTATTACACAAATGGAAGCTTGCTATATATACAACTCTCCATAAAAATCATCATTTTTTAAAAGTTTCTTCTTAGCCCATGATCTTTCAAATGTCTGTCTGTGCAATATCCCATGGAACTACAGTTTAGGCAGTACCCAGAAGCATTAGAGCCTTTTTTCCTCTTTAAGAAAATTTTTGCAGTGACTATGCTTCCTTGTATGTAATTGGATGTGCGGAAAAGTCCTACAAGTGCAAGTGGGTCAAAGGGTATGCCTGTTTTAAGATGTGATAATTATTATAGTCCAATCAAGTGTTTGAAACTGCCTTGTGCTTTATCTATCAAATTGCTGATGTGGTTGAAACTGCTCGGACAGAACCATACCATATTTACCCATTGCGCTTATTTACGCACAACATGGAATGCTCTGCTGGGCCTGTTTCCTCATCTACTAAGCATGGTTTTGCTTAGTCTTCTTAGTCTTTTAAAAGTATTTATCCTTCAAATAAGAATATAAATTAGTGTATTTGAAGATCTATATGACAGAAATGTTTTAAACAAATGGGGAAATAGGATCTTTAATCTTTTTATTTTGACTAGAGTACAGGGATAAATTTGATAATTTTCTTTCTCAGTTTTCCCACTTGTGTTTAAAGTGGGTGTGTAAATACAGCTTGCTAAGCGATGGCTAGCTGCGCATAGTTGTTTGTCCTTCATACAGCATCTTAAAGTAGAATGAGGATTTTTTTAAATACAGGAACAGGGAGTAGGAAAATCCAGAGTGCAGCATGACCCCACAACATAATCTTGTGCGGTTCTGGAGCCATCTGGTAAACCCAGGCAGTTGCAGGTCAACAGCAGTTTGGTGAGAGCCTCTCTCTGTGTCTGCAAGCATGTTCTACCCTTTCGCTCTCTTCCAGTTTCCGAAGCGCAGTTGCTAGTAATGTTTTCTTAGGCAATGTTTTAGTGGGGGTGGGAAGAATTCAGGGGACCCTCAATATTTATGGACTCTTTGTCCTCAGACTCAAGTAAGGTTGCATCAACAAACTGGGAAACTATGCCTGTACCGAGCAAGTCAGCCTTGTCCTGTCATTAGTCCCTAAACCAAGACTGTAACAGCTTTTAACATTTACGTTGCATTTGACATTATAAGCAAACCAAAGTATCTGGGTGGATGTGGATATGTTCTATACAAAGTTGACACTATTTTTAATAAATGAGTTGATTTTGTCATCCTCATAGCCCTGGAGCCAATTCTTCATGGGCTGTGATACACACACACACACACACACACACACACACACACACACGCGCGTGCGCACGCACACACACACACATATCCACCATGTGTAATATTTCATAAGCATCTATCATATGACCATTAGATAACATTCTATGGCACTTTGTATGAATCCCTCATTCTTTCCAGCTCTGTATGTCGTTACTGAGTTAGTCATGAGGAAACTGAGGCACACACAGAAGATAAGGAAATGGCAGACAGTCACACCTGGAAAGTGGTGGAGCTGGGATTCTGGGATTCAAGTCCAGAGCACTGGGTCCTGGGGTCTCAGTAGCAGCTAGAACAGTACTCTGCCACAGTGGTAAGATTGCTGACTTCAGAAGCTGGTCCTACTGTGGGACAGGGACAGTGTGAAGCTCTACATTATTATGCAAAGAAGCCACAGGGTTTTCTGTTGTAGAAATGTATCACCATTCAAAAGTGCTACAATTATTCCCTAGGTCTTTTTCTGTAGCTTTTCACTCATTGTTTTATTTATGTTTTCTCCCTCTTCTGGGGTCAATTTTGGACTGTGTATTTTTCCTAAAAGATACTCCATTCATTCTTCTGCATTTCTTTTTTCCTTTTTGAAACTTCTGCCATTGCTTTTATTAGCCTGTTCCATCTGAAATAGAGTTATTTTATTATTTTTCCTGGCTTCTTGAAATGGCCATTTTTGTCATTCACTTCCCCCTTATTTATGTAGGTTTTTAATGTTGTGAATCTCAATCACATTTTCCTTGAAATTCTGCCTGAAAAAGACAATCTCACAGGAATTATGTAAAAGATAAAATGTTGTAGGGGGTTGACCTTTCCTTCCATTTTTTGGCTTTCCAGTTTTTCTGTTTGCTGATTGTTAAGCCTTTAGTTTTTGAATCAACAGGCTTATTAACCTTTAACTTTTCTATCTACTTTTCCTATAACAATTTAGTTCTACCTATATATTTAATTTTTTTAAATTAATTTTATTTATTTCTGTATGTGTATGAATGTATTGTCTGCATGCAAGTTTGTGCACCCGTGTCGTGCAATGCCGCGGAGGTCAGAAGAGGGTGTCGGATTCCCCTGGAACTGGAGTTCTCCTGGAATTGGAGTTTCAGACGGTTCTCAGCCGCCATGTGGGTCCTCTGTAAGAGCGGTCGGCGCTCTTAACCGCTAGGCCATCTCTCCAGCCCGTACCTATATATTTAAATTAACTTTGTGTTCATTCCTAGCACTTTGTGTCCAGCATTGAAAAGTAACCACTTCAGTTTTGTTTCTTATTTCTGTTGAACAAAGTCATTCTATTCCATCTCTGTCAGTTTCCTTGACCATTTCTTTACTCTCAGAAGTTGGAGTGATCACTGTTTTTAGTGAGACTTGCATAGTGTGTGTGTGTGTGTGTGTGTGTGTGTGTGTGTGTGTGTGTGTTTCCTGTACTGGGAGAATTCTGTAAAAGTGAATTTGTGTGTTGATCATTTCCAAGCCTTTCTAGAAATTTTCTAGGCTCATCCTCCAGCAGCCAAGCTTCTCGCAACATGTTAGAGTGCCCTCTTATGGCCACTACTGTAACTGCATGGGCACATTTTCTTCACCCTGGACTGGTAGTTAGAACTGCATTCAATGAGACCCCTCTTTCTTGTAAAAAAGTACATTCTCTGTAGTTTTTGGATGTTTCTTCTTGGTGCCCATAGGACTTCACACACAAAATATCAGAAGAATTTCTCAGACCATCTCTGAAAGAAGAGCTTGACGTTCTCAAATGAGAACCATGTAGTTTGGACCAGAGCACATCTGGGATCATTTTCCTGTAATGTAACTGTTCTGTACAATTCTATACCTGCTACTTCTCACCTTCACAGGAAACTCTGTGCTGTTTCTCTTCAAATTAATTCACTTTGAGTGTTAGCTTCTTATGTGACTTTACCTCTGTGTAGTAAAAAGGGTTTTCTGAATATTTTCTGAAGCAGAAACAGCTGGGTCCAGGCTGAAACGTTGGGACACCCACAGGCACTGATACAGATCTGTCTCTTACTGAAGAATGAGAAAGTTCTGAGCCAATATGAGCTGATATTCTTGTCCTGATACTGGTTTGAGCCAGCAAGCTGAGCTACTAGCCTAACACATCCTGCGAGTTCTACCTCCTAGGTGCCAACTTATAGCCACCCCTTGCCTCCCCCTACCCCCATCACCCTAACCTGCTCCTTGGTGGGTTCAGGGTGCCCAGGGCCATCCCTGGATTCCTCCTGGGTCTTCTTCCCTTGCAGTCTTTCCTTTGTATGGCAGCTGGAGGGCTTGTTCTGATTTTTTTTCTTAAAAGCCATCAGCAGCATCTTTAATTCATGTGAAATACAGTTGCATGAACAGAGCAGGTGCAGCTCCCTCACCCCACCCCCTGTGTGCTTTCCTCTGTTCCTTGCTGCCTATCTCTGCCTTGTCTATGGGGCTCAGTCCAGCAACCTTGAGCCTGAACTTGGACCTTATTTCTTACAGAAAGGTTTCTGCATCATCCATGTTTCCTGGATCTGTGCCTACTGTACTCCCTTTTCTCTCACTTTACACTGAATTAATCCTAGCCATCGGGACTTTAAGCTTTGACATCTCATATTCAAGAGAAAGGTGCCCAGTGCATGGCAGTCTCTCAGGTCCAGTGGAGAAGCAGTGTTTCACTAACTTGTTTCTTGGTCCTTGGCTGTCATCTCTAAGTTGCTTCATGAGCCAGGATGGCTGTTAAAGCTCTAGCCATTACATGCATGATCTAGACAAGAATCTGTAGGGAGAGAAAGGCATAATGAATTTTCATAAAAGGGAATTCTCATAATAATTCCCCAAAATGTCAGTTCCTATCTCTGTTAGTTTTTTTTTGGGGGGGGGTTTATAAGCTTAGCTGAAAACAGAGCTGAGAAATAATTTTTCCTAGATGTAATACCAACTCAACCAGAACAGGTCTGTTGGGAACAGAGCTCAGTTGTTAGAGTGGTTATACTGCAAGCAAAGAGCCCTGCCTTTGAATCCAAGCACTGGGTTTGCCAGGTGTGTGTGTGTGTGTGTGTGTGTGTGTGTGTGTGTGTGTGTGTGTGTCTGTAATCCACGCATGTGACAGGAAGATCAGAAGTTCAAGGTCTTCCTTAGCTACATGGTGAATTGGAGACCAACCAGGGATATATCAGACCCTGTCTCAAGAAAAAAAAAAAGTTATTTCCTGTGTTCCAAAATGGTAAAGAATGGGCCCTAAATAAGACCTTAACCATTCAGGGACATAAAATGAAACCACCTAAACTAGGCTTTGTGATGAGGGAAGAAGATAGGAGTGAGCTTGTTGAAAGTAACCACCCGCCTCTGATGTTCTCATTACAGAGCCTCCAGGTCTCCTGACTTGAGTTTTCACTTGCGCCATATCAGTGAAAGTAGCCGGTAGCCCTGGACACAACACTTGCAGGAAATGGAATGGAATAGGAAGTATGATCTTGGAGTGCACAAACATTTCCTTCCTTCTAGCCATGAATCTTGCCAGGCTGCAGGTGGCAAGATTATGCAGGTCTCTGGGCCATTCTTGGCTCTTTTATTTTATTTTATTTTTTCCACTTAAAATTCTGAGTGTAGGAATATAGCTCACTGGTAGAGTACTTATCTAGCATGTATAAGGGTCTGGATTTAATACATGCTACCAGGAAAAACAAACAAGCAAACAAAACAAACAAACAAAACAAAACAAAAAACAGTCCATAGACTTAGAGTTTAAAATGTCCCCTTCCATAATTATGCTTGGAGCCGGTGAGGAGATGGCCTTGACATGGGTTGCTCTGGAGGGAGGCATACGAGGAAGCTAATCCTATTGGGTGTTCCTCAGTAGGAGCCTGAGCTTGCTGGGCCAGGGCCTGATGTGAGGCTGGGGCCAGCCCGACCATGGGCATGGGTGCTGTCCTCTCTGTTATTAGTGTCCACTTGTAGAAACCCTGCTCTTAATGTTCTTGTATATGTATGTGTGTGTGTGGGGGGGGCACAAATGGGTATGAATGCTTGTGCAAATATGAGCACGTGAATGTGGAGGCCACATTGATGTTTGCTGTCTTCCTTGATCATGCTCCACTTTGTTTACAGTTGATTCTCTAGTGTACCATAGCTCAGGGATTTAGCTAGTCTAAGGACGAGTGCTTCTGTGTCCTTACTGCTGGCATTACAGGCAGCTGTCAAGCCTGTCTAGCTGCTATGTGGATCCTGAGAATCTGAACCCTTGTCCTCATGTTTGTAGGGCAGCTGTATCCATGGAGCCATCATCCCAGTATCTACTGATGCCATTCTAACTGTTTGATAGCCAGTTGCAGGAATCTCTCTCTCTCTCTCTCTCTCTCTCTCTCTCTCTCTCCCCCTCTCTCTCCCTCCCTCTCTCTCTCCCTCCCTCCCTCCCTTCCTCTTCTTTTTTGTCTTTTTGAGATAGGGTCTCCTTGTAGTCCCAGGCAGCTGGAAGTCACTATGTAGACGGGACTGCCTTTGAACCTACAGAGATCCACCTGCCTCTGCCTCCCGAGTGCTGGAATTAATGGTGTGCACCACCACACCCTACTAGGAATATATTTTTGATTGAATTCTTACAACTACCTTGGGAAGTTGGAAACTTTATACTTAAAAAAGACTTTTAAAAAATATTTAATTTCTTATTTTTATTTTTTATGTGTATGAGTGTATCGCCTGGATGTGTATAAGTGCACTGGTGTCATGCAGTGCTTGCAGTGGTCAGAAGAGGATGGTGGATCCCCTGGAGCTGCAGTTATGGATGGTTGTGAGCTGCCATGTGGATGCTGGGGACTGAAACCAAGTCCTCTGCAAGAGCGGTCGGTGCTCTTAATTGCTGAGCCATCTCTCCAGCCCCTTAAAAAGTTTTAATTACATTTATTTATTTATTGATTGATTGATTCATTTATTTATTTATTATGTGTGGGGAAGTGTGTCATGGTACACACAGGGGGTTACAGGACAACCTGACTTAGCTCCCTCCTTCCTTCATACGGGTCCCAGGAGTCACACTCAGGCGGATGGTCTTGGTGGTAAGGCAGTGCCTTTCCGTGCCCAGCTCTCTTGGTAGCTCTTTATTGTCTTTGCATTGTAGACAAGGAATCACGGGGTATGGATGCCCATACTGGGTTGTTGGGTAATATTTTAAAGCTTTTGTTAGTTTATTTGCAAATAAGTTCTTGCTATGTAGCTCATCATGGCCTTGAATTTGCAATCCCCCTGCCTTTGCCTCTCAAGTGCTGGTATTTCTCATGTAGACCACCATGGCTAGGATGTATAGTTAAAATCGTGGAGGACTGAGGATACAGCCCAGAGGTAGAGGGCTTGCCAAGCAGCATGTGTGAGGCCCTGGGTTTGTTTCTCATACCATGAAAGTAAATCAATCAATAAATAATGTAAGCAAGCAAGCATGCATGCATCTGACTCTGTGTCTGTCAGTGCTGGTAGCATTTGTCATAAGTGGGTGAGAAGTGGACTAAGCCCATGGCTAGGACACCCTTTTCAAGAAAAGGCCCAATGACAGTCTGGAGGATGAGGATGAGGTAGGGAAGGACACCCAATCTGTGGCACTCTCGTTCAGTCCTTGGCTGTGACACAACCCCCCTGTGTGACCTCTACACTGTCCTAATATTCTTCACTGTTAGGTGTGCTGTAGAGTGACTTTGCTTATGAGAGCAACTTGGTTTTCACAAAGAAAAATCTTGGGGCACTGTAGCCTCAACAGTGACCTGGTCAAAATAGTAGTCGACTGTCTTTATGTGTGTGTGTAGTGGTGGTGGTGGGGTGACAGGCACAAGGAAAAGGCACTGTCCTTCTGGGTGGAAGGAAGTTCATCCACTCTAGATCTTGCTCTGGGTCTGTGCTTTGGGGGTTGACCCCTAGACAGGCATCTTGTTCAGTACAGCTCCTATACAGGGATGCTGGTCAGAGGTGTGTGTGTGTGTGTGTGTGTGTGTGTGTGTGTGTGTGTAGGTAAATATGTGCATGTGTGTACCTATGTGTAGGAGACTAGAGGACAAACTTGGGTGTCTTTCCTCCGGTGCTGTTTGACATTCTTTTGAGGCACTCTCTCATTGGCCTGGAACTTACCAAGTAGGGTAGACTGGCAGGCCAGGGAGCCCAGGAATCATCCTCTGTCTCTACTTCATCCAGGGACCCCAGGGATTGCCCATCTCCACTTCAGCCAGGGAGCCCAGGGATCATTTCCTGTCTCCACATCATCCAGAGAGCCCTGAGATCTCCATCTCCACTTCATCCAGAGAGCCCTGAGATCTCCATCTCCACTTCATCCAGGGAGCCCTGGGATCTTCATCTCCACTTCATCCAGGGAACCTAGGGATCGTTGTCTGTCTCCACTTCATCCAGAGACCCCAGGGATCGTTGCCTGTCTCTACTTCATCCAGGGAGCCCAGGGATCATCGCCTCTCTCCACTTCATCCAGGGACCCCTGGGATCCCCATCTCCACTTCATCCGGGGAGCCCAGGGATGCCCATCTCCACTTCATCCAGGGAGCCCAGGGATCATTGCCTGTCTCCACTTCATCCAGGGAGTTATGGGATCCCCATCTCCACTTTGCCAGTGCTTGGACTACAAGTGCACACCATCACACCCAGCTTCAGCTTTACAAGAATTTTAAGGTGAGTTCTGGACATTGTACTCATATTCTTGTGCTTGGAAAGTAGGCAGTTACTCACTGAGTCATCTCTTTAGGCCCCAAAGTTCGCAGTGGTGCATTATGTAGTCCTTGCCTGGAATATGGTAGGTGACCTGTCTCTTTAACACTGATGTCAGGGATGGCTAACAACAGTGAAATCCATCATCACTGACTGACAGCAGCTCCCTTCTAAAAGTGGGTCTTGATTGCAAATTCTGAGGGTACCAAGTGCCCTATGGGCTGGGAAAAGAGCAATTCTGAGTCTGGCTAGCAGGGTTGCGGCATGCGGTAGAGACAGATGAGCCTCGTGTGGCTGTGCTTCAACAAGCACTCTTCTGCACCTTGAAAGTCACTGCAGGGAAAATAACTTTATTTATCCCTCATTATTTTTATGTGACTAATAAATTACAAATAATTCTGGTGCATCTTCCTAATAGCAATTAGAATAAACAATAGGAATCATTTCAGCTGCTTGACAATTAAGGTTCTAATGAGTGAAATGGAAGTCTGATGATGAGGATTTGGACAATTCATTAGTTGGAAACATAAGCACTTCAAAAAAAAACAGAACTAATGAAGTCTTTAGCTAAATTATTCAAAACAAAACACAAAAATTAGACGGGAGGGACAGATGCTAGAAAGAGGCCATATTCCTCACATTGGAGGGAGAATGTGCAGGGGATCTTCAAAAGGGATGGCAGAGCTGAGCAGTAGAGCCATTTGAAAGCTCGGCAGTGCTGAAACGACACCACCAGCTTTTGCCAGTCTAAACATTCAGCTCCGTGAACTTTTCCAGCCCCACTCGCATGGGTGGCTCCACCCATCGAATGGTGACCTGGCTTATTGGAGCTTCTAGAAACTTCTTTTGTCTCTTTCCAGGAGGTTGGCACCAGGCTATCTCCTGTATCTGACTCCTCTCAGCCCAATGCTATGCATTGTCCATTCCTTCATGCAGCTGACAGTGTGCATGGTGTAAATCTCTCACAGCTCACCCATTCCCTGGGTATGGGGTATTTGTATGATTTCCATATTTGGGCTTTTCCCTCCCTCCCTCCCTCCCTCCCTCCCTCTCTCTCTCTCTCCCTCTCTCTCTCTCTCTCTCTCTTTCTCTCTCTCTCTCTCTAATGTGTGTCCATGTGTGTCTGAAGTTCAACATCAGATATTCTTCCTTTAAATTTTTTTGGGTTACTGTTTTTCATTACCTCTGGCCTCCCTGATAAGGCTGGGCTAGCTGCTCAGGGAGGCCCGGAGATCCACGTGTGTCTGTTCCCTGGGCACTGAGATTACAAGCATTCCCCTAGATGTGACTTTGTCCATGGGCTCTGGGGGTCAAATTCAGGTCTTCCTGCTTGCATGATTACCACTTTGCCTATTGAGGTAGCTCAGCTTCTATTTAGGCCATTTGAAAGTGGCAGCTTTGAACACTCTGGAGATATTTTGTGGAAGGTGATGTCAACACTCTTTCTAGAAGTAGAATTCCTGCATCGTTGAGTGCAATGTGTTGAACCTGAATTATTTATGAAGCCAGATATTTTATTTTTTTCTCTTCCTCTCCTTTTTTTTTTTGGTTTCATTTTCATTTTATATTTGCTCTTCATTGAGCTCAGACTGCCCACTGGCAAGAATCATAAGGCTGAGAAGAGTTTTATATCTTTTGGTATCTTTGTGACCAGCTTTTCACATTTTATTTTAATTAAAGAAAAGCAGTTGAATGCAGGAGTCTTGTCAAAATTTGTCTATACATTGGTGTTTGTGTGTGTGTGTGTGTGTGTGTGTGTGTGTGTGTGTATGGGGTCCTATATGTTTGAAAATATGAAAAATGGTGTTTTACTCAGCAAATGCTAATGAGAAGGCAGAAATAAGATCGGAGCCATCATTCTGGGTGACAGATCTTATGGGAACCTCCCAGCACCAAACACACACACACAGCTCGCTGGAGGGACCAACACCAACCGGCAGCCTAGGCTTCGTTGCTGCACAGCACCACCTAGCGTCGACCGCACCCAGTACCCGCTTGCTCACAGCGGCTTATAAATTTAAGAAATCACCCAGGGCCTGGGGACATGTGTTGCCAGAAACTAGAGAAGTCTTTGCAGGATTCTTGGCCTTAATCATACAGATTCCTTTGGAAAGGGCCACGAGTGTCTCCTATTCTGGCCTATAAGTCCTGGCTGCACCTACAAACCGCCTTTATATAAAGTCCCTTCTTTCTGTACCCTCAAGAGGGGCTGGTCCCTGGATAGCAGCTAGTGCCTGGGAAAAACACTCCACTCAACATTTGTCCCGTCCCTGCCTCTGCCTGGACATACTGAGGTGTAATCTCTTCTTGAAAGCTCTACAGGGACTTTGGGGGAGAATCAATGGTTACTAAGAACCTCCTTCATTTGGAATAGGTAATCAGGTGGGTGTGTTCCATGATTACTACCTGAACAATTGTGAAGTGGTGATAAAGACTGTATTCTATAAATGTGGAAGGAGGTTCTTAGAGCTGGAGTGTGCTGTTCTATGACACAGCCAATTTCCTGAAAACGCAGATCTCAAGCCAAACCCTGGCTAATTCCTCCTGGGATGATGGCATTGCTTTTAAGAGTACAATGTACCCTCCAGTCCCCTCGTTCATTTTTCCTGTGCACCTTGGTACCTTACCTTGGTCCCCTGGGATGCTGTCAGCCTTCATGGTTTAGATGCCATGAGGCATATGTGTGACACAGAGCTCCAGTTTACTCCTCCAGACAGTGGCATTGCTGCTCAGCTGTCCCCTGTAGTTCCTGGGGAGGTGTCCCATGCCCCTCCCCATTTAAAGACAGTCAAGGGTCAAGGGCTTCCACTATCTCTACATGTGATTAGCAACCTGCTGCTTGTGGAAAACTGATTTGAGGTTCTTTAGTTCAATAACCCACTGAAATGACATTTAAAACAAAACAAGTAGAAAGATAAAACTTAAGGTCAGGAAAGGTCCTTGGTGCTCAGTTACAGAGGTGCAGATGACTGGGGCAGAGGCAGAGTGTTGTAAGCTTTCCAGGGGGCATCTTGTGTGGACAGAACATTCAGTATGTCTGGTGCATAACCTGACTTGGGGAGGGTATTGGTTTGATGTTGGAGGGAGGGAAGATAGACCCTGTGGTGGTTTAAATGAGAGTGTCCCCCCCATAGGCTTTAAGTATTCAGACATTTTGTCTCCAGTTGGTGTCACTGTTCTTGGAGATCTTAGAAGGTGTGGTCATGCTGGAGGAAGTACGTTATTGGGGGCAGGCTTAGTGAGTTTAACAAGCCTTGTGGTCTCCAGTTGCTCTCTCTGCTTCCTGTGCTCATTGCGAGATGTGACCCTCAGCTTGCTGCTCCAGCCCCGACCACTATGCTTCCTGCCACAATGGACTGTGATTCCCTGGAACCATCAATCGTAAGCTCAAATAAACTCTTCCTTTTATAAGTTCCCTTGGTCATGGTGGTTTATCACAGCAACAGAAAAGTGACTAATACAGACCCTTACAGAATGGAATTCAAGGGGAACAGCCACTCGTCCTCGGACCTTGGGAGTTAACAGGAGTGTCTTTGATTGGTCAGTAAGGGGGGTTCTATTATGGGTTGCATTGGGTGTCCCTCATTTCATGCAAGCCCCAACTCCTCAGAATGTGACTTCAAGTGTACATAGAGTCTCCACAGACTCGATTAAGGTAGATGAGTTTCTTATTCTGTACCTTAATCCAATATGGCTGGTGTCCTACTAAGAGAGAGCATGGGAACTCAAGCATACATATAAAGAGTGCACTTGGGTGTGGTGGCACACGCCTTTAATCCTAGCACTTGGGAGGCAGAGGCAGGTGGATCTTTGTCAGTTCAAGACCAGCCTGGCCTACATAGAGAGTTTCAGGACAGCTGGAGCTACAGGGAGACCCTGTGTCAAAAAGACAAAAAAAAAAAAAAAAAAAAAAAAAAAAAAAAAAAAAAAAAAAAAGAGAGTGTACTATGTGGTGATGAAGGTGGGCTTCCACAACCATGAAAACCTGAAGATGGGCAGCAAACCAGCAGGAGCCAGGATGTAAATGCCACCTTGCAGCTTCAGCATGAACCAACCCCACTGCTTGCTCACGAAGCCTTGCAGCCCCCAGAACTGTGAGGCTGAAATGAGTGCTGGGCTGAGGTGCTTTGTTGCTATAACCCTGGGAAACAGGAATGGTGCTCTAGCTGACAAGGGGAGGGGCCAGCTCCAGTGAGAAGGAAACTGTGGTGACCAGGAGGCTGCCATTCTGTGAAGGACTTGTCATGTGTTTGTTGAAAAGTCACATTCCAGTTCCTCCCAAATCAGGATTGTTCCTCCCCAGAAATGACTGTGTAAACAGACATGGAGATTCTTGCGTCACATACAAGTTGCGTGGAGAGGAGCTAACCTGTGTTTGCAGGGCCAGGGCTGTGGTGCAGGAAGTGAGGCACTAGGAGCGGCATGGGAGCAGCTCTGTCCTCAAAGGAGCTGGCTCACCCTCTGAGTTTCCTGCCCTTTACAACTCAGGGCTTAGGTGCCTCTTTGCCCCACATACCCTCTGGCAAGGACTGGAGCCAAAGGGAAGGAAATAGATATATGGGAGCCTAGGCACAGATGAGTGTTTCCTGGGATGGTAGCCTTAAAACACAGAATGCTTAGAGGAAAGGCTCTGTGGACAGTGGGGCCTGCCTCCACTTAGCTGAGCTTTGTCCATGTGCGTAGCTGTGCATGGCTGGGATTATAGTCATGATGTGGATTTTGACTGTTTTTACAATGGACAGCTTGGGAAGCATTTAGGGAATACACAGGCACAGACATCTTGATCCCTAAGTTCAAATGGGTGTTAGGAGTGCAGGTCCTGCAGTGTCCAGGCATTCCCAGCTTGAAGACAGTAATTCTCCACATAGCATGACCAAGACAAGTGGTAGAATTTCCATGGTGTCAACAGAAATTCTCATGTTCTTAGGACTTTCAGATAAAACGCCTCAAATATTCTACCCTGGTGTCTGTGTTTCTAGTTTCATTAAATAAAAATACACAACACTTTGTGAAATTTTGATCTTAGGTAAATAATGATTTTGTAAGTAAAAGTATGGCCCATAGATTTCATGGAGCTCGTGCATATCAAAATTTTTATTGTTTATGAGAAACACATTTATGGGTAACTTGTATTTTCTCACTTCTTTCCTTGGCTCCCATGTAAGTAAAAAACCTGAATAGATTGCTGGTATTTCCAGGTCTCAGGAGAGCATGATAAGGCATGTGGTTTCTGCTGGTATTTTTGGCTCCTTACTTGGGACTTATAACATTGCAGATCCATGAAGAGGCTGATTACACTGATGGATGAAGTGCTTCTGATTGTCAGGTGGCCTTGCTACCAGGAAAGGTTTAAGCCAGGCTTTGCACACACAGCAGAACCACATTTCTGGCTGCATAAAGAAATGGAAACGGGGGTGGCAGAGCAGCCTGTGTGATTTGGAATTTAAATATGGTCCAGCCTCTGAGACAAGCCTTCCATTAGCTCGAGCTGTTTCCCTGAGATTTTCTACAAGAGTTGGTGTTTGGGAACTTATTGTCTTTGAATGGAAATATAATTTTCTTTAAAAATAGTTTGTTCTTATGAAGCATCCAAGCCACTTGGCTAAGAATGTCTTCCCAAGAGAATTGATTTGAACTGGTATCTTTAGCAGGGCAAGGCAGAGCTGGCGCTCTCTTTCTGGAATGCTCCTAATCATCCCTCTATCCACACAGAATCCAGCCACCCACCCACCTGCATTCCTGGATTTGACAATAAGAAGAGGAAAGGAAACCAGAATTAGTGGTGGTGCCCACTGATACTCCTGGCATTGTGAAGGGGAGGCAAAATTGTGAGTTTAATTACAGCCTGGGCTATATAGTGAGACTATCTCAAAAACAAACAAAACAAAACAAAACAAAGAGAAAGAATTTAAAAAATGATAGTCATATTATTCAAAGAGCTCACAGCACCCAGCAATAATGGTTAATATTGCTATCTTGACACACTCTAGGATCATATAGGAATCAAACCACTGGGCCTGGTTAGAGACATTTCTACTCTGGGTTAACTGAGAAGGGAAGAATCATCCCAAGTGTAGGCAGTATCATTCCGTGGGCTAGGATTCCAGACTGAAGAGAAAAGGGTGAAGTGAATGCCAACTTTCATTTCCCTCTACTTTGTGAACAGATGCAATGTAACGAGGTGCTTCCTGCTCCAGCCACTGTGTCTTCACTGCATGATAGACTCCATCAACAATGAAGTAAAGAAACCCTTTCTTCCTTAAATTGCTTCTCCTAGGCATTTTGTCACAGTGTTGAGAAAAGTAGTTAATACTCTAGATATTCATAATGGATTATGTGTGCCATAAGGGTGGGCATCCGTGATTGTAGAAGTTGCCATTTTCAAGAACTGAGTGGCTACACAGAGCTGGATATTCATTCTCTGGAAGAAATCTTAGCTGATTCATGTTAATCAATGAGAAATGCACACAAATTTCTGGCATCCAAGAGATGGGAGTGCAGAGTGGCCAATTGCTGTGCACAAAACTCACATGGGCTATGACATCAACCATTCAGGGTTCCCTTTTATTTGAAGCTGTCATCAGAGGTAAGGCCTGTTCCTGAGCATACAGGCTAAACAGTGTGACTATAGGGAGAACAGGACAGCCCTGTCCCTCACTGGGTATGGAAGGAGATGTTTCCAGAGAGCTGCACATCCAGCCTGATGAGTCAGTAAGCTTGGCTGCAGATTTGTCACTAGGAGGCAGGCTGCAGCTTGATGGGTAAGAATGACTCCCATAGATTGAACCATTTGGGCAAAATGTACTAGATGAGCTACAGATTGTATTTTCCATGCGGCGATGACTAATGTTTGCAATTGCTGATCTATGAGGACAGCTCCCATTGGAACAGACACCTCCAGTATTCTTTAATACAAAAAATTAGTCATTATTCCCTGGAACATGATATTTAATTCTCATTTCTGTCTCTCTCTCTCTCTCTCTCTCTCTCTCTCTCTCTCCCTCCCTCCCTCCCTCCCTCCCATCATTCCTTCCATTTCTCTCTCCCTTCTCTTTCTTTGCATTTTTTTCCCAGAGGAGATCTGTGTACCTTTTGAAATATTTTTAAGTACATTTAAAGCAAAAAAGAGCCGGTTTCTACTCAGAATTCAAACAAATGCCTTTTCTGGTCAAAATGACAAAAGGACGCAAAAGACAACTCGTTGATCAATGTGATCAACTATTGGATGACACTTTTGTTCAACACCAGTGCAGCTTGTAGAATGTTTACTTGGCAATCGAAAAAAGGTCACCATTTTAAGGCAGTTCAGAAACCAAATGTTCCTGTAATATGGCAGATTTCACACAAAGCACCTCTTGGCTTTGCTGCTTTGGAATCTGTGCTTTTTACAAGCTGGAGCTCTCTTAGCTCTCTCTCTCTCTCTCTCTCTCTCTCTCTCTCTCTCTCTCTCTGTGTGTGTGTGTGTGTGTGTGTGTGTGTGTACATTCACATGCATGGAGCTGGGTACAGAGTCTATGGTTGGAGGTCTGTTAATTGCAGAAGCTGAGCTCTTCACAGTAAGGAAGTATTTATATCCTGAGGTGAAGTTTTGAAATAAGGAAAGAAGGTGGTGGGCTGAGAAGCTCTGAGCTAGGTGCAACATATGTAGAAACAGAACCGTGTGTGCAGAGAAAATTGAATCAGGTTTTGTTTTTTCACTACCCAAATCCTGCCTTTTAAGCAGCATTTGTACATCCCTTTCTGAAGTAGAAAAAAAAAAACCTCTTTAATTAGCTCCTGCAGACTACGTCTCTTTACTGCCACCTGTTGTCCAGGATAACATTAGGGCTGAGATGGGGGCACAGAAGGCAAGAGGAATTCCTTACATCTGCATTCTGCTAGCCATGCTAAATGGAACTCTATGGGGCACAGGTTCAGAAGGCCTGCCAGCCGAGCTTGTCTACAGCCAGCAGACAGAACTGAAAAATTATGCATTTCCTTGACACAGAGAAAACTAGACACTTAATGGGTAATAATAGTGATTTAGACTCTTACAAAAAACATGTTTCCCATTGCAATAAAAACAAAGTATTTTAGATAGAGGTGGACATCACATTCTCAAATGAAATTAAGAAAAATAATGCAATAAGTCATAGTGTTCTGAGGTCAGGGTTGTGTTCAACACCACCACAACATTTGATAAGCTAATTACAAATTGGAGAAAAGAGTTGAAACTAATCACAGCTGCTGGTGGAAGCCCTCGTCATCTCGAGTTAACCCAAATGGCTCACTGTATACATGATATTTATTTTTGCTTCTCTTGGGTGTAGTAAATGTGTCTGACTTTGTTCATTAAACCTCAATTTGGGTTTGTTTGGCTAACATCTGTTAGGACGGGGGTCTTACTCTTAATTGGTACCATCTGGAAAGGAGGAGAAACATACAGAGGAAAATCATAGAGGATTGGAGGTTTAGCACTTTCATATTTGCAAAATTACTTATTTTTGTGTGTGGACATGCATGTGTGTGTTTGTGTGTGTGTGCGTGCACGCGCACTCTCATAGGCACATATGATGCATATTTGTGGAGACTTCAATTTTCAAAGTGTAAAACATGACAAAACAATTACTGGAGTCTGAAAGTTACACCATTTAAGGAAAGTTCAATGTGTATCTGTGTGAACATGTGTAGTGGTGTCTACTTTCTTTTTTGAGCGTTTTCTTCTAGCCGCTCCTCACCTCTCATTCTGAGTTCAATTCTTTCCACTTTGCTCTGGTTCCCAGAGTTGCAAAGAGTCCTTCTTTCACACATAGATGACTTCCTCCAACCAAAGCAGAGTTTCTGTGCCTTCCATCTCTATGTAATTTGAGAGCTCTTCATAAGCAACTGTTTGTGTGATAAAAAAATAGAACAGCGGTACTAGAATCAAAATCAGAATTTTGAAGAATTGAGTTAGGAGCATGTATTCCTCCTTAGGCTGACTGCAATGAGGAGAAGTGGAAATGTTATTGTACTTCTCTGGCAAGCCCCACCCACCAAGACTCCAGGGATCAGGGATCTCAGATGTTTTTGATTCATCTCTAGATACCTCTTTGCTCTGAAAGGGCTTCATAGAGCACTTTGCTATGCTAACTTTTCTTGAGATGTGAACAAACATCTGTTTACCCAATAGGGCACTGATGATAAAGAAATGATCCCACCAAAGTCCAACTCGATAATCCAGTGAGTTTATTGGGGTTATTTATGGCAGTGTGAAAGTTTGATAACAGGGGAATGGGTGACAACTCACAAAAGGTGCATTCCTAGGGCTCCCTGCGGGACTTGCAGGCAGCTTGACATGCCAGTAAGTTTTTGTCACCCAGCTTGGCTAGTGGACAAGTCTCCTCCCCAGCAACTGTTGTTGCTTGTATAATCTTGGCAAAGAACTTTGTGAATCTTGTAAGAAGAACTTCTTTAGACTTGTGAGTTGTTTACTTCCTGAGTTTGAGTGCTTCACTACAGAACGGAATGTTTCAGTGTATAGAGAATTACCACTATATTGGGTCCCTTGTCCAAGGAATTCTTTTCATGTGCATTGTAAGAGTGTCCTACACCTTCTGGAAGGGTCCTCTTTAGCTGTTGCCATAGAGCTTTCTGGTTTGAAAGTAGACACCTTTCTTTTTATATTTTATCTATTTTTTATGTGTATGAATGTACTGTCTGCATGTAGGTCTGTGCACCCGTGTTGTGCAATGCCACGGAGGTCAGAAGAGGGCGTTGGATTTCCCTGGGACTGGAGTCAAAGATGGTTCTCAGCCTACATGTGGGTGCTGGAGATTGAGCCCAGGTCCTCTGCAAGAACAGTTGGCACTCTTAACCACTAGGCCATCTCTCCAGCCCCATAAATTAGCCACCTTTCAAAGCCAAATTCCCTGTGTATTCAGTTTAGAGTGCTGTGCAATGCTTTCAGCATGGATATGAACTGGACATGAAATTGATGTCACACCCCACCAGATGTTTATGTTTTCACATTAGTAACCAGTTTTCAGGTTTCAAAAGAATGACAGTGAGCATCTCTCTGTGACAGCTGTGATTCATGGCTTGATCTTGAAACAGGCATAAAGACAGACCATGTGTCCCTCACAAAAAGGTGTAGATAGACTTAATGTTTTAAATAGTCCAAACTATTTTGGTGATATTATTTTCCTTGCCTTCATTTGCCTTCTTATTTGACATATACAACAGTCATCCTGGATTCAATGAGGATGATGCATGCTTAAGGGGGGTAAGGCTTTTACATTCTTCAAATGGATAGTTACTAAAGGATTTTGGCACTTTGGGAACTACATGTAGTCATTTATTCAATTTCATAACAAGGTATATGACAGTGTGTTTAGGGGTTGAGGTAATTCCTCACCACTTGGGAGGCAGCCACCAGGGACAACTTCCCAGCCTCTGCTGTTTAGTTCCTGGGATGGATAGCTAAGAACAAATGATGCTCTGACTCCAGAGCATGGGAACAAAACCATTGTATTTCCAGGCATAGGAAAGGAGTGGTATGAACCACAAGATGTCAGACATTTCTGGTGGCAAACTTGACTTCTCTAACAATGCATTTGCATTTTGTAGGAAGAATACAATTTGGTATATTCACCTCATTCTTTGAGTCAGGGAGCCATGCTATCAGAATGTGCAAATCGATGTAGATAAGGCATTAATATTTGTAACCTTTGGTTTTGTAGGTTTATATGATGGTGTGTATGATGTGTGTGCATGTGTGTTTGTGTGTACATGAATTCCTGTGTGTGGGTACAGGTACTTGGACGCCAGGAAACTGTACCTTGGTATATGCTGAAGTCAAAGGATAGCCTCTGGTATGGGTCATCGTTTTCCGCCTTATTTGAAACAGGTATCTTTTTTGGTATTCGATGTTTCCTTTACCAGGCTAGGTGGCTGGCTAGCTAGCATATGGAAATTCTCCTGTTTCTGCCTCTCATTTCTCCATAGGAACACTAGGGTAACAGACAGGTACTACTGCATCCAGGTTTATGTATGGGAATTGGAACTCAGGTCCTCATGTTTGCAAGGCAAGAGTTGTACCCACTGAGCCATCTATCTAGCCCTGAAAATTTTAAGTATACTTTTTAACCTATAGGTAATTAGCCTGTTAAATGATTGACCCATTTCTTATGGTTGTGTCATTGTCAATTTCAGCTCCAAAATTATTTATTCAAGAGTTATTTTTCTTATTATGAATACTAGTTATTATCATATGAGAGTTTGAATTTTAAATCTATAGTAGTGAGAAGTTTTAAAAGGAATAATAGTGTATTTAAAAATAACATGATGTTCATTAAAATCATGTGTATAGTTCAGAAGTCTGGCAAAAACATTGTGAATTTTTATTATCTAAATCAGTCAAAGCTTCTTTGTATCATAAGTAGAATTTGCAACTCATTTGTCCTTTGAGCCCTTAAATGATAACTAATTAAATACAAAACTTCAGGTGGAAATTCAAATTGTTAATTTTTCATGGATTGTTATATTTATTATTATTGTGTCTTTCATCATACACCTTGATTGCAGGACATAGAGAAATCAAGCTGGAACTGACTAGGAAGCATTGTCTTTGCTGGCTAGCTTTCATTAAGGCAAAGGTGCCAGGTAGGCTTCCATGGGAAAAAAAGGCTTTACTGGATTTGCCAATGCTGGACTCTGCATGCTACACTACTGACTTGCCAGGCAAGATGTGTCCACTGGTGTATTTGGGATGACTGTTCTGTGAGTACCCAACTGCTTTCTGATTGGCTCTGAGGTCTGCTTCACAGGAGGGAATTCATGCCTGCTACTGTAAACCTGGTGAATCATCCATGGCCTGGGAAGTCACAGGCCCCATTGAGAAACCTATATCTGCTGTTTTGCTAAATGGTCATGTTGTCAAATTGATACCCATAGGTATGTATATACCCATAGATTAGTGCTCTTCTCAACCTTAATCAGAGAAGCTTCTTTGTGCAGTAGGCAGTGGTTAATACAGAGACTTGTAACTGCTCAAAATCGTGAGAATAAGTGACTGACAAATTTCAGTCCTAAAAAGCCTAATGGATGAACTCTTTCCCTCCCTCAAAACCCAGGAAGAGGGAATGGAAAGAATGTAGGATCCAGAGTATGGGGCAGAGTGCTCTGCAATCCTGACTTCTAGACATGACGTGGCCATTGCGTTTATGAACTCTGTAATTACTGTATATGGGAGGAAGGTCCGTATTCATATCTTAAAGTAATATAAAATTAAAGGGGAAAATGTGAATGCTTAAACATATTTTGGAATTAACATACAGTTTATTCTCAGAAGTCATAATTTTGATACATATGTGATGGTTATATAGGCATATGTTGGAGCAATACAAAGGGGAGGGGACCACAACAACATAAAGACCAAGTTAAAGAACTGACTGATACAGTTAAATTCTGCCCCAAATAACAAGCCTCTGTAATGAAAAACATTGGAAAGACTGAGAGAAAGATGCAAGACATGTACGGCAGAGGCATGAACTGGGGTGTGGGGTGGGGGGCAGGGAGAGGGGAATATGTCTAAATTAGACTGAAATATAATGTATGAAATACACAAATCATCAATAAAAGTATTTTATTTATTTATTTATTTATTTATTTATTTATTTATTTATTTATTTAGTCTTTTCGAGACAGGGTCTCCCTGTAGCCTCAGTTGTCCTGGAATTCACTCTGTAGACCAGGCTGGCCTTGAACTCACAAAGATCCACCTGCCTCTGCCTTCTGGGTGCTAGGATTAAAGGCGTGCGCCACCACACCCAGCTGAATAAAATTATTTTAAATAAAGGCTGAGCACAGGACTGAGGAGCAAGGAAATAAGACAGTTATCAGTTCTCCTCAGTAGTCTGTGCTTCAGTTCCTACCTCCAGGCACCTGCTTGAGCTCCTACCCTCACTTTCCTCAATGATAGACTGTCACTTGGAAAGGTAAGATGAAATACACTCTTCTCTAAATGGGTTTGGTCAATGTTTTATCATAGCAACAGAGAAGCTAGATTAACGAATTTGTATAAAATGTAACACAGTAATTTGAAGTGTGTATTCCTAGAAACAAAGGTTTTAGCTCATAGAGATATTATTATAGCCTTTAGATCATACTTTTTAAAATAATAAATCATTATTATGGTAGTGGAGAAACAGAACTTTCCATCTCTACCATTTTAAAGGGTTCAATTGAGAAGCATTCCATGCATTCATATTGTACAATCATTACTACTATCCATCTCCAGAACTGTTCATATCTGGATAAACTGAAAGTCTCTTAAACTCCTAGTCTTCCCTCCTCATAGCCCCTAGCAACCACTATTTTTCCCACATCTCCATGCATTTGAGTGCTTTTGGCACCTCATATAAAGGGAATCGTATGCAGTATTCATCTTCTTATTATTTGTTTATTTTACATGCTATAGTTCCCTCAGGGTTCACCCATGCTGTGTCATGTGTCAATTTCTGCTTCCTCTTTAATGCTAACTAATATTCCACTGAGTACATATGACATGCTTTGTTTATACATCTGTCCATCCAATGAGAGACAATTTGGGCTAGTGTGAATAACATTGCTCATTTTGTAGTCCTTTGGAAGCTGTCATATCTTCATTTCATTTCTCTGTAGTGATATTTTCTAGAGTCTGATGGTGGGATATAGCAACTTGTCTGAGGAGCTCATCTCTGTCCTCTTTCCAGTGCTTTTGCAAAAAAAAAAAAAATAGGCAAAGTAGAAAAGATGGGTTCAGGGTAGAGGTACCTCGCTGCTGGTTCTGTCTCTCAATATTATGAATTTGTTTTCAGCTGCACCACTTTTCAGGGTGGCTCCCAGAAGCAGAGTAGCAACTGGCACCATCTATTAGATGGCATCAGAAACTTGTCCACGGCCACTTTGCTGGTGGCTCATGACGTCATTGACAACAGCTCCTAGAGTGTCCACCTCTTCCTACCTCTGCCAGGTTTAATTTTTATATCTTCAAAATTAAACACACACAAATTAAAAAAAAACACAAACCTCTTAAAAAAGTCTGCGTAGACTGATTGTTTGTCCAACCCTAAGTGGAAAGTTCAGTTAACTTCTAAGAAACAGACCCCTCCACCACTACCCCGTCAGACCATCAGACCTCCATTTTTGTCAAAGTATTTTCATTAATTGGTATCATATGAATGATAAGCTATGTTCAATGTAGATGAGACAAAAGCATTAAAAATGATTAATCTTGGTTGTAAACTTGACTAGATCTGGAATCAACTAAGAGACAAGCATCTGGGCTCACTGAAGACCCATGGCTCTCCAGTAATCGTCAAGGCCTTCAGTACCAGATTGGGATTGCTGAGGCAAACCCCCCCTCATGGACTGAGATGCTCCCAGGTTCTGGGCCTCTTTACAGTGCAGACAGCCATTGTTGGATTACCCAAACCATGTCATGCAAGCCAATCTAATATATATATCCTTTGAGTATATATTCATTCTACAGTACTTACTGTTCTTCTACAGAACCCTGACTAATACAGCATTTGATTCAGTTTCATTTTTAATTCAAGAGACCTGATGACTTCCTTACCATGTGAGTAGCCTTGGAAGCAAAGAGCTGAGGGAGTCTCTGCGCTTCTGTGTTCCTGAGCCAGTGAGGATTTCCATGAAAGAGAATGCTGGCATTACCCAGCAGCAGCAGGTAGCATTTATGGGGCCTTCCATGTGCTAGAGTGACACTAGATGCACCTGTGTGTGTCATCTCATTTAATCCTTAAAGAACTCTGAGGTTGTGTTCTCTTTATTTTTTCCTTTGTATAAATGAGGAAACAAGACAGAGTCTTTCATCTTCGTGTGCTATCACTGCTTTGAAGTGGTAGAACTGCTGGGATTTGAACTCAAGTCAATGCTGTAAGCCTTGTGCTGCTGCTGCTGCTGCCACCTCTTCTGTTGCTGCTGCTGCTGATGAGGATGATGATGGTGATGATGATGATGATACTAGCACCCAGCCATGACTGCATGCTGAGGCCTTCCACTTTAGGAGAGGTATCATTACTATCTTTGAGATGAAGGAATTGATGCCCCGCAAAATTCATAATTTGACCAAGATCATATAGAACATGTCAATGCCAACTTTGAGTTGTATAATTTAGCTCCATAACAACAGATCCTGCATATTATCAGATTTTCTTGTGCCTGGGAGCAATGAAAACATCCAGTAATAGAAACGGTAGGCAAAGAGATTTATTTTATTTTGAGATGCTTTGCTGTGCAGTACAGATTGCCTTCAACTTTGTGATCCTCCTGCCTCAGGTATCTTCTGGCAGATATGTGTCGTTTTGTAGAAATTTGGTACACATTTTCCATACACACATGCAAATTCTAGGGATTGCTTATCAATAAGGAAGAGTCCCCTCTTGGGGCAGAAAAAATAGAGTTTAGATCTCAGTGCACTTTGATCTCTGGGGTCTTATGTGTCCCTGTCAGGGGCCCTGAGCTGTCTTATGTCTCTTGTGGAATGTTAGTTATTAAGTAAGTTTTGTAAAATTTGAAAAGTACTTAGAATTCTTTTTTTAAACCAATCACCAGACCCCATTATATAAGCCAGTGGTTCTCAACATATTGATGCGGTGAATGTATACGAGCAGCTTGAGCAACACAAGAAGTTGAGGGAAGTGTAGCCCTCCTCCCGTGCCCATCAGCAGCTCTAGGTGTCACGCCAACACTGGAATGTGCAAAGCCACAAGGGGAATTCAGTAGCAGACCTGAACAGTGCACTCTCCTATGCAAGTGGAGATAATACTATATGCAGAACTTTGCATTCTCCTCATTAAAGGGCACTTCAAAATTATATGTCTCAGGACCTCCATATTGATCCACTTGTGGTAACCTTTATTTATTTGATTTATTTATATGTGTGCATGTGTATGCACATGTGTATATGTGTGTTGGTATGGGGTGCATATGTGTGTTTGCACAGAGGTCAATATTGTGTGATGTTCTTTAGAATATAATCCACCTTGTAGATCATAGTGTATCTCACTGGAGTGGAACATGCCAATTTGGCTAGACGGGCTAACCAGTGAGCTTCAGGGATCCTCCTGTTTCTGCCTCCCCAGTTCTAAGATTACAAACACAGGCTACCATGCCTGGCTTCCTTGTTTGGGTTCTGGGGACTGAACACAGGGCCTTATGCTTGTGGAGCAAACACTATACCAACTGAGTTATCTCCCCAACACACAACTTTTAGTCATTCTTATTTTCCTACCTCGTAAGTAGAATTAATTTTCGGTTGTATAACCTTGTGTTTCACACAGATTTTATTATTTAGCTAAAATGTTTAAACTTGACAGGAAATAACACAAAAATATGGAGTTACTCAGAGACAGGGATATGTATCAGAAACTGTACATCCAATAGCTTGTGCTTTGTTAGTATGACTAAAAAGGGTATCACTGGAAAAGCTGTCAACCCATGAAGGGAAACAACCTGAACAGACTGGAGTCCAAAATGACAACTCCAAAGAAATTAGACTGTTTTCTTCTCACCCACTTGTGCCCCTTTCCCAAAGCCCAGGGAACAAACTGCGGAAGAGGAGGCATGGTAGATTGTAAGGGCTGCAGAGAGATAGGGGTGAATCGTGAGATTACAGGAATATAGTCTGGACTCCTGATTGATCAACATGCCTGTGCATACAAGCTTCTCCAACTGGACTATGGGAACCTTGGGTTGTTCAAAATTTGGACACAGATACTTGCAAAATGCACCAATTACCTAATTGTATGACATACTGAGTAACATCAATGTTATCTGCAAACAATTGTGTCATTATATTGTAGAATCCCTTAAAAAATAAAAAATAATATTAATAAAAAAAAGAAATTGGCATGCATATTCAATCCTTCAGTCCTGGGTTAACATGCACCACCCTGAGCTCAGGCAGGCTACAGCCTGAACCTTTATAAATTCAATCTGGGCCAGAAACTGGGCACCTGGGGCCCTAAGTGGATACCAAGTAACACGGGTACAGCAAGCACATGCTCCAAAAGATGTCAAGGACCCTGGACTCTCTGCTGACTGCAATGAAGGTATTGGCCATGCTGACATCCTTATGTAGAGGATGAAGGAAATTGAAGCTCAGGAAAAGTGTTGAGGACTCAAGAGGCCATAGACAAGGATTTAGAGTTTGGATCTGCATGTCCCCAAAGGTACATTCCTTAAAGGCTTGATCTCAGCTGGTAGAGCTATTAGGATGGAGCTTTCAGAAGTGGGGCCCCGTGGAAGGAAGTAGGTTATTGACTGCATGCCCTTGCAGGGATGGGGAAATCTCCCTGCTTCCACTCCCCATCCTTCCTCCTCTCTCACCGTCCCTTCCAGTTTCTTTTATAGTTCCTGATCCCACCACAATGCTTTCCCTCACCACAGACTGAAATGCAAAGGAGCTGAGCAGGGGCTGGGGAGATGGCCTAGCAGTTAAGAGCGATGACCTCTCTTACAGAGGACCTGGGTTCAATCCCCAGCACCCACATGGCGGCCAAGAACTGTCTGAAACTCCGATTCCAGGAGAACTCCAGTTCCCGGGGAATCCGACACCCTCTTCTGACCTCTGCGGCATTGTGCGACACGGGTGCACAGACCTGCATGCAGACAGTACATTCATACACATACAGAAATAAATAAAAATAATTTAAAAAAGGAGCTGAGCAATCATGAACCAGAAACTATGAACCAAGTGAAATATTACCTCCTTATAAGCTGATGACCTCAGAAATTTTTTAAAGTGATAGAAAGTTGCCTAACACAACCAATAGCAACCAAAGACTTCTGCTCACCCCCACAAGTCTGCCTGCTCTAATGTATCACCTCTTGGATATTCATCTACCTTTTCCTCTTTTCTTTCTCGAGGCTCTAGTGATTCAGAACTGTGTACACAGAGTTATCTGAAAGAACATCCATGGCAGTGCTTTTAGCTTAGTCAAAAACAAGAAACATCATGAAGAGCTCACATTAGAGATTTCTACCTTCAATGTAGGAATATTTAGCATGTTCAGTTATTAAAATCATTTAGCTATTAAAGTGATGATAGGGGAAATTGCTAAATGATCAGGCAGAGAATATATGATTGTTGGTTTATAAAATAGTCTACAAATTGTTATGCCTAGTTCAATCATAGCTTTGCAAACTTTAAACATAGAAAGAACAGTGTAAATATGTTTCAAAATGTCAACAGGACCATCTTTAAATCATGGTGGGCATTTAATGATTATCTTTGAGTGGTTTTTCTTTACTTAAAATAACATAAACCGAATAGATTTTACTTTGTAATCACAGAGAAAAAATACTGGACTAGCAGATTGGGTGGTGGTGCTATTTTTAGCATAGCCATGGGCATTTTAATGTCAGATTTAAGCGAGACTTTTCAGTGTGTTTCAGTTAAGAGATAGTATGTACTGAACATAGTCAGACCACACATAAGACTAGAACTCTGCCCTGCCACCTGGACTAGTTCAAGAAGCAAAATCACATCTGTAACAACAAGCCCCAAATGACCTGGCTTTGAGGAGAGAGAGAGAGAGAGAGAGAGAGGGGGGGGAGCGCACTGGGTATTTATTTCTGCTTTCCAGTTGAGGGCAATTGACAGAATATCATATCTAGGCCTTAAAGGGCATGCCTATTTCTTTCCCGATTTGTTCCATACAACTTCACCACATGATCAGCCTGCAATCGACAACCCTGAAGTTGCTATCTTTTCCTTAAGACTGTTCTTCTTCCTTGCCTACCTTTGCCTACCTTTGATCTCTGCCAAATACAGTGTGTGTGTGTGTGTGTGTGTGTGTGTGTGTGTGTAGGGAAGGGTAGTGTATGCCTGTGCACATGTGGACGCCAGAGGAGGATATCAGATGTTTTCTTCTATTGCTCCAAGGTGTATTCTGGAAATTCCTCCTACTGAACTTGAAACCAGCCAGTGAGCTTCACAGTTCTGCTGACCCCCAGTTACAGGCATTTATGACTGCATCCTCCTATTGTGTGAGTTCTTGAGATGCAAACTTGGGTCCTCAGGCTTGGACAGCAAATTATCTCTTGTCCTTATTCACTAAGCCATTTCCCTGGTATTGCTCCAAATAATTTTTAGAAAGAGGGGAGCAGAGAAGATGAAAGAAGAGGAGAAAGAGACCCCAAATTTTAATCTCAAACTTATTACTAAGTCCCAAAAGTTCAAAATATTTCAGAAAGATTGGGGTCCAGGACATAACAAATAAACAATTCAAAATTTTGTTGCATTATACTTTCCTAATACACACCACTATGGACAGAGGAATCATAGCTGGTTTTTTTGACATTAATCATTTTTTATTTCCTTAGGCTTTAAAAATTGAAATTAACTCAATATACCTTAACATGCTCTCCAAACTTACTATCCTAATGTTTTTGGTTTTTTTTTTTTTTTTTTGGTCTTTTCAAGACAGGGTCTCCCTGTAGCCCCAGCTGTCCTGGAACTCACTCTGTAGACCAGGCTGGCCTTGAACTCACAAAGATCCGCCTGCCTCTGCATCCCAAGTGCTAGGATTAAAGGCATGTGCCACCACACCCAGCTATACTAATGTTCTTTAATATAATACTTTTATTGATGTTTGTGTATTTCAGACATCATTTTCAGTTCAATTTAAACATATTCACCTTTCCCTCTCCCCCACCCACCCCAGATCACGCATTCTGCCATACATGTCCTGCATCTTTCTCTCAGTCTTTTTAAAGTTTTTCTCTGCAAAGCTTTATTGTTTCCAGCAGAATTTAACTATATCAGTCCATTCTTTGACTCAGTCCTTATGATTTTATAGTTCCATCCCAATTGTATTGCTTCAAAATATGCCTATATAAATGTCATATATCTTCCAGAATTGTGTCCTCCAGGAATAAAGTTTATGTTAACTCCAATACATGCTTAAGAGTTCACATTTTTCCCTTTGATTTTATATTACTCTAAAACATGAATATATACCTTCCACCCACATACATTAATTACCATGTCTGAAAGTGAGTGGTCACATTATAACATCACAGCTGCTTTCAGATAGAAATATATTAATAATGTTGATCAGCTTGCCTTTCAATTGGGGGATTTGGTACTAGCATCCACAAATGAGGGAAACCATTCCCCATTTTTTTTTTTTATTTTTGGAGGGGGGACTGTATTACTTCACTTAGCATAATGGGTTCAAATTCCATCCATTTACCTTCAGAGTTCATGATGTCATCTTTCTTTATGGCTGCATAGACCTCCATTGTGTAGATGTACCACATTTTGTTATTGACTCCTCAGCTGAGGGGCATTTGTGTTGGTTCCAGCTCTTCGCTATTTTGAAGAGAGCTGCAATAAACATAGATGTGCATGTACCTTTGCAGTAGGATGAATCTTGTGGGTATATACCCAGGAATGGTATTGAGTCATAGCTTTTATTAACATATCATCAGCTCTTAATGTAGCCAAAGTATTTTGTAAAACTCATAACTTTGTCCTTCTGGCATTAAATGTACTTTGTAGAAAAATAAATAGAATTATTACCACCCAGAGGAGACCAAACACTGTAGACGCCAGAGCTGCAGAGTTTGGACCTGAACAGGATTTCATGAACCAGACTCGTGTTTTCACCATTTAAATGAATTTGCAAAAGACTGTGATTAAGTTTTATAATATAAATTTTATAGTTTAAAGAGTTTTCTTTGGAGGCAAAGTTAGAGATAACTTTGGAAATCTGGAAGAGAAGAATGTCAAACAATTTGGACAAATATGTTGAAATCAGGAATGAGGCACAGTCTGAGTGTGAGTAAGTTTTCAAAAGATCTCAAGAGTGCAATGCCCTGAAATGAATAAATAAATGGGTAAATTACTATGATCATTGGTGCATGTCAATGGATGATGGGGAAAAAGTCATGCACCCAAGCAATTATATAGGAAATAATGCATTTATAGTAACAGTAGTCAAATGGGTTCATTATCAAACTCAGATAATGCAGGACCTGCCTGTGTTATTGATTCAGATCCATACTTTGTATATTGTAGGACCACAGTGTGTGAATTCTTGAATCTGGAGATCAAGTGGGTTCTTTATAGGTGTAAAGGTTTCCACATATTAAACTGAATAAAAGAAATTTGCTAAGTACTTTTTAGTGGGCCATTTTTCATCATAAGAAAAATTGCATGTTCTTACACATTTGAACAGTGCTCCCAAGTTCAGAAGTTGATGAGAAAAATGTGTGGAGATTATATACAAGAAACAATACTACTTTAGTCATGTTCTGCCTTTCAGTGATCAAGTATGGAAGAAGTCTTGGTTGTTCTCAGCGAGCATGTTACAGATAGATGCTAGGCCCTTCCATCCTTGTTTCTTGAATCACAAGGTCTCCTGAAGGGAGCTCCATAGGTAGGTGCTGAGGTTTTGCCACATATTTACTGGAAGTTCCACCTTATCTATGTTAAGCTGTCACTCACTTTCACCACTTTTGTTAGTAACTATCTTTGTTTTCCTTAGCAACTCATATTTTCCTTTGAAGAATAAGGTGGTAATAGCAGTTTCCAGCTGTCAAGTTCCAGTTCAGCTGGAAGTGGTTGCCTGGGATCTAGTGTACCTAGGCTTACGTCAAATGGGGGCACGACTGATTGGTAAGGGCTACTATCAGAGGCCAGAATGGGGAGAGTGGGCTGGGAACTCTCCAGATGCTGGAATTCTCAGTCCAGTGTCCAGTCCTTGTCTCATCGTTCCCATCCCAACCTTTTTGTTTTCTCCATGTTCTCAATGTGGACCAACCAGTGATTTCTTTTAGGTTGGAATGAGAAACAAAAATCTGTAGAAAATGAAAACTAAAGGTAGAAGCTGGCCAGAGTGGTCCATGCTGGCTGCGGCCGTAGCCTTGCAGAGGCTACAGCAAGAAGAGTGCCATGAGTTTGAGGCTACCTCAGCCACATGGTGAAACCTTGTCTCAGAAAGCAAGCAAATCATAAACAAACAAAATTAAAGGCCAGTGGCTGGGAAATACTATATAAGTTTCTCAGGAGTACTAGGTTACAAAGTTGTGTGAAAAATGAATTATCATCTTCAAGATCTAATTAAGATCCTGTTTCAGAAGTGGTAAAAAGAACTTAGTGCAGTATCAGTGCCTTTTTCATTTAATGGGATGTCATGGTTCAAAGAAGCTTCTCTGATTATTTTAAAGTTTAGGGTAGAAAAGAAAAAATGAAACTTCTCTCATCAGAGGATCCAAGAAACTTCTTTGTTCCCAGATCTGCAGCATACCTGGAGCAATATTCACAGATGAATTGGGGTTCTGATACTCACGGTTGCATTTCATGTTGAGATGGGGGTTTATTTTCATTCTGGCATCTCACAGGGACTTGATTTGTTATGTGGCTGGTAGACATATCATTGTATAATTTATTCATTTTTCAATCTAAAAAGTTTAGGAGGAAAAGACTATTCAGAAAGATTTCTGCATTAAACCGTTGTCCCTCTCCTTCTTTGGCTTCTCCCCCAGATGTAAAACAACTGACCAATTAAATGGTCCCTGGATGCATATGGACACAATATGGGTTGGAGAAGGCTTGTGGACAGAAAGTAGAGTTGTAATCTATTCCAAATGGCCAATCATCTGGAATGCCATCTATTTGAAATGCCATGACATAAACAGCATCCTCCTGTCTAAGGGATGTTCTGTAGGGTTGAATGCAGATGAAAGCCTAAATTTATATCATGCAGCAAAGCCTAAAGAGAATGTCAACCTCCTAAGTGCTCCTTTTATTCACGGTATAATTCTGTTAACTGCCTATCTTCTAATAGCAACGCTGCCAACATCTTTAATGATTTGGCCACTTGCTGACCCTCATAGTCTCATTCTCTCTCTCTCTCTCTCTCTCTCTCTCTCTCTCTCTCTCTTTCTCTTTTGCTCTCAGAATTCAAAAAAAATTTTGATAAAGACTGTTTCTCTAAGCTAGCAGAAAGCTGAGTCATATAGGTTGATAAGTCAGTAGAAGAACCAGGAATTTAGTTCACAAACTCTGAGGAAGGGGTAATTTGCACCTCACCGGATGGACATTCAGCAAATGCCTGCTTTGTGTTGTAATGAGTCTTTCCCTAGGGAATAACCTATTTCATTAGCATCTCCTCACAATTAGAATACACATTTCCTCACAATTAGAATACACATAGGTTTAGGGATTTGATTATATAGATTTTATTCACTGACATTTTATTCATTTTATTTAGACAATGCTTTTTCTTTTATTATAAAGATATACATAGCCTTGTAGAGATTATTTGTACATAGAAACACAGAATGGGATCAAATTCCTCTTGGCTCTGTTCTGTCCTTTCTCATGGATATTTACCCATAGGAAAGATGGGAACATAAAGTAAAATCTTTCAGACATTCAGATGCATAAGACAAACATATATTGCATTGCATAATGAATTGCATATGAATACACTTATTAAAATATGAGCACACTAGATATACTTTTCTCAAATTTTCCTTGTTTTACTTTTTCATATAGCATTATCATGGATATTTATTTTTCTGTGTTTTTTTTAATTTACTCCAATTTTCAGTTACACATGTGTACAAATTCCATGTTTTATATGTATATAGAGAATAATAGCTTGCAGGGCATGTACAGTTATTTCATCACTCCTCTGTTGATGGGTGTTTTTGTAGATCCTAATGCTGAAAGCAATATGCCATAAATATCTGCTTTTGAACTTGTACTAACACATCTGTAAGGTGCATTCCTAGAGAAGGAGAATTTCTGGCTCCTTCATCTTATATTTATTGAGTAATTACTGTATTCAAAGTGCTAGAGAAAATATACATAAATAAAATACAGTCTTTTAAGGCAAAGAAATGATTTCTGCTTTCACAGTGTTTGTGGTCTAGATAGGAAGAAATACATAGGAGTAGTGAATTTCAACTTAAAAATTCCAAGCATTCTGGAAACATAGAGGAACTGTGGGAAGAAACAAACACCTTGACTCTCTGACCCAGTCTTTGCAAAGTGAGAATAACCTAGAGGTGGGGAACTAAGTGGAATACATTGAGCATTTCTAAACCAAGTTCCTTTCCAAGGTCAATTTGATTGAGCTAAAAACTACAGGAAAGGC
Source organism: Rhizomys pruinosus (assembly GCA_009823505.1). NCBI lineage: Eukaryota > Metazoa > Chordata > Mammalia > Rodentia > Spalacidae > Rhizomys > Rhizomys pruinosus. Next base: position 538,837 of record VZQC01010467.1, on the reverse strand, counting down.
TACAGAAGGCCACTTGTTATGAAAAGAGATGCATGGACACCCAGAAGGTATACTGGATTTGAACTTTTAGGACGTATTTCTGTTTGTGAAGGAGAGAGCTGTTAGAGTTACTAGATAGTACAGACCAAAATAATTTTTGTTTCAAAGATCTTTTGCTCAGTGCTTGATGGAAGCAAGGATTTTATATAGGCTCAGGCCTAGTTTGCTTTAATTTCAATTTCATATACACACAAGTTCAGTAACAGCCTCCTCTTGAATCTGGTCCATTTTGATGAATTATTTTTCTTCAGTATATTAGAGGTTTAATGAGGAAACATTCCTATTCTTAAATTTCCTTTTTTAATTTCAATCTCAGCCCTAGGAACCTTCTCCCAATCCTTTACCAAGCTTGTTAAATCATTTCCTCACTGTGGAATTATACAACATTGTGCAGATCTTTGACTCTTAAAATTTTTTTCAAGGGAGCTGGGCATGATGGTGTATGCTTTTAATTCCAGTACTTAGGATGGAGGCAGAGATAGGCTGATCTCTGTAAGACTGAGGCTAGCCTTAGTGAATTCCAGCACAGGAAGGCCCTGTCTCAAAACACCAAAAAAATTTTCCTCAGGGGGACTGGAGAGATGGCTCAGCCCTTAAGAGAGATTGCCGTTCTTTCAGAGGCCTGGACTTGGGTTCCCAGAACCTAAGTTCATGGCTCACCACCATCTATAACTTCAGTTCCAGAGGATCTGATGTCTTCTTTTGGCCTCTGTGGGCACTGAACTCATGCGCACATACCTATATACAGATATATACATGTATGCACATAATTGAAATAATAAAATCTTTGTGAAGTATAAAATATGCATTATGGGAGAAATATTGTAGCCTGACATTCCAGTCTTTTTTCAGATGAGAAACTAGTGTGGGAATTTTCCAGATCTTTCTTATTTTGCATGGCAAAGACTCCTCCAGTAGGATCTCTGAATCCGATGTCCTTTGGTTTGCTTAGGGCTGTAGAAGGGATTCCATTCTGCATCGGCCCCCACCAGCTTAGCCCCCACTTGTAACCCTTAGTAAGGAGAAGAACCCATAAACCACTGCACAGAAGTGTGGAGGTGAGGAAGAGGCTGGCTTAGGAATAGGATAAACGACAGTTTTCAGAGGGAAAATCCAGGAGAAGTTACTTTCTTTATTGGAAGCATTTTTCAGCTCTTAACAATCAAATCCATCTCCTGTGAGGCTCCTCACTGCCTATGGAAGACATTTCATCACAGAAACATTAAGAACTGCTTCCCCTTGCCTTCCTTAGAATACAAATCTCTCGTTTATGCCTCTGGCTTTTACCTCCCAGTTGGTGTTTGGGAGGCAGTTGCCAATGATTCCAAATTATGAACTGAAAACTGGTTTCCATGGCACAATTACAAGCAGCACCATGTGGATACCACACCTCGCTCTGGTCAGCCACTTGCCCCCAGGTGAGCCTCTGATGTGAGGTCCCCAGGCTTTTGGGTGAGCAGTGACAAGATGAAAAAAAGAGAACAACTTTTTTTTTTTTACTTTTTATACACGTCAGAATTCAAAATACAAGTCTAAAAGTTGCAAAACCCTAAGCCATTCCCCCGACTGTTCCTCTTCCAACCTCCTGTGTCTTATGTCAGTTTTGGTGGTTTTAAAGAATAGTTTTCAAGTTATAAAGCATTTTGACAGTGATGTCAGTGATAGAATGATGGTTCCCAGAGAACCTCCATCCCCCAAGCACACTGTAAATTTATTGATTATCAGGAATAGAAGGAAAATCCACTGAGCTGAATCTTACTTTTTATGATATAGTGAAAAGCATCTTAGAAGTTTTGAAAACTGACTTATCATTTACAATATTAATTTCTGGGTGTGGTAGAGCACACCTATAATGCCATCTGGCTAGTGTGGTGATGTGTCAGGACAGTGGGACATCTAACAACCTTTGCCCATGTATAGAAGACACTAATGGACTTTCTGTGCCTCAGTTTTCTTTGCTGTAAAGTAAGCCCAATAATGGAATTCCTCATATAGGTTATTCAGTGACATAATGTATGGCTTGTTCTTATTAAAGTGCTCACAAAACATGTTATCACAACAGTAACCAACTCGTTTTAAGTAATAATGGTGTTCAAATATTGCTTAACATTATGTTCCAAAGTTTGAAGAGCTATCAAACCAATAGAAGAATGGTTGCTACTAGTATGAACACACTCCCATCTCCTCCAGAGGATTAATGCCATGAGTTCCTTAGTAAGCATTATCAATGATAATTGATCACTGGGTTGGCAATTCCTCTGACTTGCCGTCCTTCATTCAACTTCTCTCTGGTGGAGCAGAGAATGGCCCCGTTCTCCTGTGTGCCTGATCACCATTTGAATCCCTTACCTCACTGTTGTATTTAAGACAGTTGAGTATATGTAGTCTGGAATCTTAAGGGACTGACTGGAGGACAGGTCTGGGGTAAGTATCATTACTAGGAATGTTTTGCGTCATGGTTTTCTGGTATTGCTTCTGCTTTGATTTATTCCTGTACGTGCTGTTCTGTGTAGGCTGGTGTGAGGAGAGAAACCATGCCTTTCGTACCCAGTGAAATAAGGGCTCCTGAGGAGAAGGAAGCATCCTGCATTTTGTAGTTGACATGTAGAAGGTGCTTATTTAACTGAATGCCCTTCCACCTTGGGGACTCCCCAGATTCCTTTTCACTTGGGAAATGTGGTCCTCTAAATTCCTTCTTAGCTTTGTGCTCCACCAACACTTTACTTCCATAATTCCTGTCTTTTACCTAAGAAACCAAGGTTCTTGGAAACCAGGGGGAAAGCACAATAGCATCAGGCTAGCAAAAACCGTCCCTACCAATGGGCAACAGCTAGATTGCTACAAAAGATATTAGGGACAGATTTTTGTGTTTTATTTTTATTTTTAAAAGATTTTATTTATTCTTATGTGTATGAACGAGTGTTTTATCTGCATGTATGTACAGGGCCATGTGTGCACAATGCCGATGGAGGCCAGAAGAGGGTATCAGATCCCCTAGAATTGAAATTTAGAGAGGTATTGGTCACCATGTGGATGCTGGGAACTGAACATGGATCCTCTGGAAGAGCAACACGTGTTCTTTAACCTCTGAGCTCTCTCTCCAGCCCCTGTGTTTTATTTCTTGATTGAATGTCAAATTGTGTCTGCTAATTAGGAGACACAGTAGAGATGCAAGGAAAGTATGCTTCTTTTCTTCTTTGATAAAGAGTTAGATGAATTTGTTGGATTGTTGAGGAAGATTTCAAATCACAGAGGAAGAGGACTGCTTAGAGTCCAAGTTTAGTAAGTAGACAGAGTCAGTAGACATATCAGAGGAACAAAGGAATGAAAGGAAGTGAAAAGTACCCAAAGGAAGTGGATGTAGCAGAGCCATGTGAACCACACAAGCAATAGAGGCTGGAGAATTTAGAGTTTCTCAGTCTGTGGCCGTCCAGTCTGGGAATCAGCAAGTCGAAGACCAACCAGTGTGAGAACAGGTGAGTTATCATTCATATCTTCGGTTGGAGTGTGGGGCCAGCTCCCCCTTTCTTATCTAGCTTCCCGTCTTTATACTTCTCCAAGCCTTTGGCAGTATTATTTGGACAATGGGAACAAATGTGGAAGAAGACAGAAATGGACAAGGAGAATCTGAAAGAGATGGTAGAAAAGGAAGCGAAGAAGACATGAATGAATGAAGCTTTCTCCACTGGGTAACTGAACAGTTTAGCTCCTGGCAACACTACCAAGGTTTCTTTCACTCACCTGATGGCTGTGTTATCAAAGGGAAGGAACTACACACACACACTCACACACACACACACGCACTCAAACAAAAAGCCAGTTGTCCTGTATCTTTTGCTTGGCTTTGTGATTATTTCTAAGTCCTGCTTCTGTCTCTCTCTCTCTCTAGTCCTGAGTCTTGTCTGTTGGTTTCCTTTTCCCTGTGACCCTTCTCTCTGCTGAATGTCCTAGTGCACTCCCACGCCCCATCTTCTTCTGCCTGCTGCCTGCTGCCTCTGCCTTCTGCCCCTCCTGCTACAACCATCCCATTCAGTCCCCAGAACGAGGACAGCTGCTGACACTTTAGAGTGCATGAAGGCTAACCAACAGGTTGTTAATTCTTTTAGCCTCAAGAACATATCTTAGCCTTTGGTAAGAGATGGGTGAAGGTTTGTGAGATGGAGCAGAGAGCAAGGACAGAACTGTGACAGTTGCAGCAAGCCCACTAGCACCAGCAGGAGGGAAATGCTAGCCTGCCATTTCTGGATGCTTGGGAGCATATGGAGAGCCCAGGATTGCTGTCAGCTGCCCAGATCGAGCTGTGCCATCCTGGCGGCTCTAAAAGAAAGCACTATGGTTAACTCCCTTACTTGTGGATGTCTGAGGAAGTACCTCACATATGAGTCTACTATTTGTCCTGTTCCTCTGTATTCCAGGGCTTTGGTATGAAAGGCTGCATCCTGAGACACCATCTGAGTGTGCCTTATCCTTTACTCATCAGGACCCTGAACTTTGGATGTTTGGTTTGTTTCTATTTTATTACTGGATTGCAAACAGTGCTATAGTGAAATCTGTAGTAGTCAGGTTCTCTAGTGGAACAGTACTGACTGAATGAACATATACTACAAAGGGGGGGGTTATTAGATTGGCTTACATGATATGGGCTGTGTAGTCTGGAAATGGCTATCTGCATGGCAGAGAGGCTCAGAACCTGGAAGCTGCTCAGTCCCTGAAGCTGGATGTCTCAGCATTTTCAATCTGCTACAGAAGGCCTGGAGGATTCCTGGAGACCTCATGGTCTTCAGTCCATATTGGAAGGCTGAAGAAGCTGGGTTCTGATGTCAGTTAAGGATGGTGGGACAGCAGTAGACTGGATGTACTCACTAGACAGACAGTCTCTGTATTTCCTCTGTGCCTCCTCTCTACATCTGGACCACTGCTGGAAGGTGCTACCCATTCCGAGGGAGGGTTTTCCTCTTTAGTTAACCAGTTATTCCTGGAAATGCCATAACAGACACACTCATAAACATATTCTTTTGTGGATTCCAGATCCAGTGAGGTTGACAGTCAAGATTAACTTTGGCAGAATATTTTTATGTACTCTGTACACTTTACTCAGCTACTCTATAAGCCATATAATTGCCAGAGAACTATAGTTTCCACATTTATTTTTTGGCCTGTTGATACATAAGGTAGTCCTTTAAACATTAATAAGAACTAATTACCCCCACCCACTGTGTGACACATTATAGAATTGAGGTGTAGTATCTAATTGTTATATCTATAAGTAGGTATCTATATGCCTAATGCTTGAATGGGACATATTCTGAAAGACAAATACAGTAACATACAGACTGGCTATTTGGGGGACACTAGAATTTTAGGGCACAGGAATTTTTAAAGATAAGTGATTGACATTATTTTCTTTTTGGGGGTCTTTTTAAAAGCAGGGTCTCCCATAGTCTCAGCTGGCCTAGAACTCCCTATGTAGACCAGGCTGGCCTTGAACGCACAGAGATCTGCCTGCCTCTGGCTTCCAAGTGCCAGGATTAAAGGCATGTACCACTACACCCAGCTATTTTCTGTTTTTTAAATATACATTTACCATGTGTAATTAGAAGTTTAATTCTCTAGCTCTAAGATGAATATGTCTATGTGAACAAATAATACCCTAAGTAATCCAGATTACTATATTCCTATGATGTCTTCTTTCTAGATTGATGGACTATGAAGATCGTAAGGAATTTTAAGATTAACATGGTCTAACTCATCAATGTGCTGGTGAGGAGAATGAGTCTCTGATTGACAGCTTGTATCATGTGCATCCATAAAGCTGGAGTGTGCCACAACTAGAGCTGGAATAGAGTGACATCCCTAACTCTGTTAAAATCCTTATGGCGCTCTTACTTATTCTATGAAAGTCTGTTCTTTTTCTGATTTTCTTTGTAAATTTTCAGTACTGCTCCTATTCTTTGTTACCTGTTACTAGCTTAACAAATAGCAAAGTTTCCACATTGCTGGTTTAGATAACTTATTTTAGACCATGCAGATTCATCTTAAAGTCCACAGGCTGACTGAAGGAGACTGCCCAGCTCAATGTGCACATGTGAATTGCCACTTCCAGGGGGCATGTGTATGAACAGAGAAGTCTAATTTGACAGGTAGCTCCACTTAGGTAGAGTTTCCAAGCTAAACATTTTAATAGAGCATTTGAGAAATGGAGCAACAGTGATACCATATTCGTAAGTGGGAAGTGTTGCTAAACATTTGGAAAGAAGATGCCCCCAAAGGACTCTACTTTCCTTCTCACTGTAAATGGGCCATGGCACTATATTGTAGTCAGAAGACCTATATATGAGTAGAAAATATAGTCAGTACTGGAAATACAGGTCTTTTCTCTTAATGCATTGCTTAACTGGTTTGTGAGAATCCAGACCCCTGAACATTGGATTCTAGTTCAGTTTGCCTATGATCCTAGGGGAACTTGGTCATTAGATGGATTGGGTGGGTAAAGCATTTGTCTTGGCTTTTCTAAAATATGATGTATGCTTTCATTGGTAAATGGCATCAAGCGTTTGGGTAGGAACTGGTCTCTACCACTTATATAATATTTACATATAAACATAAATTTATCTATAACATTATATATATATATATATATATATATATATATATATTTACTATGACAGTTGTGACAACCTACCCAGTATAAGTGAGATAGAGTTCTAGCCTGGAGGGGAGAGGTGGGCATGAAGCTCTAGCTCTAGCTGAGGAAGTATTGATAATTGATAGGCTGATGGTAAGTCAGCTTTCTTTAAGGGTGTGATGCCACATAGGTTGACATCTCCAGGAGATGGAGCCACACTCAAGTGTATTTAGGGAATTGGGCTTGATAGGCCTTAGTTGATATTCTTTAATGGAGTGATGCTAGATAGGCTGACCAGGCTCCAGTGATAAGCTTTAGCATATATGTCAGAATTCATGAAATTCTTTGGGGTGGGATATGGGGTCGGTGCAGATAGGGGAGGAAGTCTAAGTATAATTAAGTTATATTATATGAAGTACACATAATTCAATAAAAGCATACATTGAAAATAAATATATAGAGAGGACAAGACATGTGGCACTGGGCTGGAGAGGTAGGTATAGATCTGAGAGGAGATGGGGGAGGGAGGTTGAATATGATTAAAATACATTGTACGAAATTCTCAAAGAATCAATAAAAATCTTATTAAAACACAAATGTACATGTATGACCTTATAACCCATATAAATATTTAAATAATAAATATGAATTTGATAAATAAAACAATGAAAGTAACCATGTGTAATGTGTTTACAGAGATTCTCTCATTGACAAGATCATCCTCATCTTCAGCAGCCTCCTGGAAAATCAGTGTCATGCAGTTTGACAGTGGCAGAGCACCGAATGAAAGTTTTCCTTTTTTGTAGTAGCTATGGGTCAGAAAGTAACACTACTGAGATTGTTTTAAATGTCATTTTGAAAATAAGTAGGAACGCCTCAGACACTGAGGTTTGAAATTCCCCGTGGTCACCTCCACTCTCTCTTTGTTCCCCATCCTGCGTCTGATTGCACGTTATCACCTTCAAGGGAACAGCTGGGTCACCCTGAAAGGGTGTTAATCTCCCAGAATCTTCCCTCACACCTTATTGACAGCTCAAGTCAGGGTGGCCTACTTTGACTTTCCTGAATATGACTTGTCAAAATTCCTTTTCTACTTTATATTCATTTAAAAAATAGAGTCTCTGCAATTTCCTGAGCAGGGTACGTAATGATCACTATTCTGAATGACCTAGCAGAGTTGTATGATAACTGCCTCCTGTTCCTAGGAGGCATTCTGCACTGCTATAAACTCTCAGCTGCATAAATCAGCGAAGCCTGACATCTATCTCTAGGAAAAATGAGTGGGTAGCTAATGGCTCCCAGGCAGTCCTCAGCATTCACAGCGAATCCTGTTGCTCTGCCGGTGGTGTAGATGTGGTCGGGGACTGTGCAGCTGTAGTGGAATTCATGCACCCAGTTCCAGGTAGTCCACTATGCTCTGCAGGGCACCAGGCCTCCCTTAACTGGGTCCAATAACCAAAGCCTCTGGATCAGTCCTCAAGTGCTGACGACTGTGATGACTGTCTGCCCACTTGATGAACTCACATTGTGGAACCACTCTGCACCTTCAAGAGAAGTACAGACAGGGACGAGTGGGGCCCTCTGCCTGGAAGCCCTAGGGTATTAGATGAAAATCCCATTGTGAGATGTCAGATATTTCCCTGTGAGTTGTTAGTCAGGGAGATCTGAGGAGTTCCAAAAGCAGAAAGCCTATTGCTATTACTCTTGAGCTAGAACTAAATGCTAAAATACCATTGCTGAAGACACTACATAGTTTGGTTTCAGGTTGTAGAGAAATGAATCTGGAACCAAGCTGGAACTTTCCTGCTGGGTAGCTTTTCTTTTTGTTTAAAGTTTTTATTTATTTTTGTATGTGTATGAATGTAGTGTCTGCATGTAGGTTTGTGCACCCATGTCGTACAATGCCGCAGAGGTCAGAAGAGGGTCTTGGATGCCCCTGGAACTGGAGTTCTCCTGGAGTTGGAGTTACAGACGGTTCTCAGCTGCCATGTGTGTGCTGGGGATCTAACCCCAGTCCTCTGCAAGAGCAGTTGGTGCTCTTAACCGCTAGGCCATCTCTCCAGCCCCTGCTGGGTAGCTTTTCTAGTGTCAGAGGGTGCTATGTAGGATGTCGGGGGACACGAGCTATCAAAGGTCTTACTCAGTGGTGGATCCAGCATGCTACAGTACTAACCTGTAGGCAACTTATGCCCACTGGAGTAAAATGTTATGTGAGTAACCAACTACATTCAGATGGGATTTGAGGAGAATTTCACAGGAGGGAAAGCACACTTGGTTCTATAAACCTGGTCAAAAACTCATTAGCTGTGATGCCATAGGCCCTAGGAGGAAATCTACCATTGATGTTCTGGCAAATGGACACATTGTTGAACAGCCTTGTAATTATTTATTTTTATATCCATAGATGATTAGTGCTGCTTTTCTCCTTGATAAAAGAAGCTTATTTTTACTTCTTGGGCAAAGATGAATGTAGAGATACACAACAGATCAAAGTGCTGAGAATGAACTACTGTGAGCCCTTCACCCCAAGGCGGATGCCTATATCACTCCTGCACCCTCCACAGCTCAGGGAACATCATGGAAGATGGGGAGGAAAGAATGTAGGAAAGAATGTAGGAACCTGTGGGATGGGAAACAGTGCTGTGAAATGCTGTCTCCAGACATGGCATGGGTATTTTAGGCATGCACTCATAGGAGCTATGGTTATCTGCACAAGAGCCGTGTGAAACTGGACTTGTTAACCTTACATCATGGATGGCGGAGTGGCTCATGAGGAGCCCTTCCCTGAGAACCTATAGGAGGTCAATGGTTTCTGTGGGAGGGGACTCATATTCTTCAGTGGGACAGAAGTTTTCAATTAGCTTTGCTTAGGTAAATAACCCCCACTGATTCTTATGCAAGGAACCCTATTTAACAAAAACAATAACAAAAAACAGTGTGAAAGTAGGAGGCAGACTTGCTGGTGTGTTTGGCAGGAGTGGGTGAGGAGTAAAAGTGTGTAATGGGGAATGTGATCATAATGCATCATGAACTACGTGCAAGCATAAAGTTGTGAAGGCAATGAAAGAGAGTCGTGTGGGAAGGACAATGATGCAAAGCACATTACGGTCAGCGGGCTGTTACTGCATAGGGCATGGCACTTTACTAGCTTTGCCAGGAGAGAAACATTCCATCAGGAAAGTAACTAGGGACTGTCTAAGAGGATTGGCTCTTGAACCCTGCTTCAGAATGCCATTCATTAGGTGAGGACGTTTTAGGCACAGAAAAAAAGATTTAGTCATCAATAATCCTGGTTTGTCTGGTGCTACATGAGTTCCCAGATTGTGGAATTTACTTCTAGGCAACCTGGGACAGTAGCAAGACAACAGTGAGGAGAAGAGGGTGGAAAGGGAAATAAAAAACTCACATTTGGCTTGAAATCTAGTTGATGAAATAAGGAAAGGTCACAGCTATTTTGGTCTTAATAAGAAATGACATTGGTAGATGATTACAAGAAAACTGTTTTCCGGACAGCAGGGCAGTTAGTTGCACATATGAACTCACAGCAATTGTGACTGCATGCACAAGACCTGCTCAAGCTCAAGCCAGACAAAATCCCAGCATGGGTGTAAAAATGTCCCACCCCTTTCTTAGGAGCTATTGGCATTTGATAGCTTCTGTGAGATAGAGGGCCAGGTTTGTTGAAAGGTGTGAACCCCAGGATAGGTCCACCATGCTCCAGGGCAGGTTCCACCCTCAAGGGTATTTGGGGAACACAACTTGGATTTAATGGGGGAAAAAGAATATTAAGTTGGGTAGGCAGGGAGGTTCGGTGGATCTGTGAGGAATTGGGAGTGGGTAGGAATATGATCAAAATACATCGTATGAAGCTCAAAAAAGACAAAGAAATACTACTGAACAGAGATTTTTTTGTTGTTGATGTTGATTTATGCCTTGCATAAAACTAGATTTTGGGCCATGTGCTTGAATGGGCTTGTGTGGGTTGAATGACCTACACCATAGAGGGAATGTTGGCAAGCTGAGGGGTCCTGGAGGAGAGTTTGGCCTTGGACTTAGAGTTAGTTTAAGAGGAAGATAATGGTGTCAGCCAGGTCTAGGGAGATGAGTTCCAATTACCCACTTGAAGAAAATAGGTTTGCTTTGAATAAGAATAGAGAACTGAACGTTGAGGTCCCAACGGAAACTTGAGGCAGTGGGAAGCCAATGTTTCTTGGAGGATGTTGCCAGGTGACTGGATTTCCTCTGAAAGAGAATGTAGGTGCTCAGTGGAGAAACACAACGGGCTGTGTTCTTATGAGATTCAAACTTAACCTGGATACCCTTATAGGCTTGGAGAAGTTCTGCATGGAAAGGCTTGAACCTGTCATTTCCAATACTCATGGGCACAAAGCACTTTGTTTGGAGGGAGGCTAAGGCAAGCTACTTACTGATATTTTGTTCAGAATTTATCTGGAGACAAATAGAGTGACACACACCTACACTCCCAGAACTCTGGAGGCTGAAGCAGAAACACTGAGAATTCAGGGCCAGCCTGCACTAGATAACGAGGTCCTGTCTTAAGAAGCTTAACTAACAAACTAAACAACCAGCTCACTAACTAACCTACTAACTTATTAACTAACTAACCTACTAACTTATTAACTAACTAACTAACTAACTAACTAAAAGAAGCATTCACTGGGAAGCACATTGGGATGTTTTATTTTAGGCATGAATGAGTCATATTTACAGATTTATTTTACCACAGAAGTCACATTAATATTAATGTACTCACATTAATATGTATTTTAGAAACTTTTCTCTAATGATGGCTGTAAAACAGATTGGAGTAGGCACCATGGCAGCAATTGCTGTAGTGGGACAGACAGTACTGAGCTCAGCTTTGCTACTCATTGCATGTGAGGCAAACCATGGGTTTGCATGGTTTGATTAAAATGGCTTTACATGTCTTGGCAAAAAACCCAGCTCATGGTATGCTTTTGCTCTATGGAAGCCATTATGTTATTTTCATTTTATTATGATGAATTGGGGCAGACTAAGCCAAATCATCAAAGTTTGGTCTACCCATGGGATTTGTAAACTTCTGTGGGATTGTCCCTTCTTCCCATCCCAGACAAAATACATCAGTGAACAGTGCTGAGTACCATCTTCTTTTGCTTCACTGAATGAACTAGGAAATGACTAAGCTAGCTCCTGGCAGAGGCAGAACCCAGCAGGCTGTGATATGTCAGATGATATATCAGTAGTCCCAGGGGGGCCTGGTAGGTAGTTTCCCTCAAGGAAACTGGCAGTTTGGTGTGAATGACACACAACCCTGAAAGGTGAGGGAAACCATATTCTGCTATGTCTTCAGTAGGGGGGGGCAATGGAGTCTGGAATTCACTTATGCTAAAGTATGTGCTACCATTTGAACTCAAGGCATCCCCCTTGACCAAGGCATTTAAATCTGTTTTTGACTTGGGGTCAGAAGAATGACAGTAAAATGTGGTCAGAAAACCTAAAGAAGTGAGGAAGAGGAGGACTATTTTTCCCCATTCATTCAAATGACTCAGCCCTTATAATGATGGTGGTAAGATGTGGTGCAGCTGGGGACAGTCATGGATCTTGCCTTTTGTTCACCAAGTCCCCATGCCTGTGAAGTGTGAGTTGAGAGTGGCTCCCCCCAGGTGGTGGGAGGAGGCGAGCAGAAAGATTTGGTAAGTGGAGTAGAGTTTAATCTCCACCTTCCTTGAGATGCTTTACTAATCCTGCTATCATTATAGTGAGCACAGAATTAAGCCTTCAAACTGGGTCAGTTTTGAGAGAAACTATGAATTAATGACGTGGGTAAGTTTAAAGCATGTGTACATCTTTATCCTACACATTTATATATCACAGCTGTAAGACTTGGCACTTCAGAATAGGATTGCATTTGGAGGTAAAATCTATAAAGAGATGTTTAAATTCAAGTGAGGCTATTAAGGTGAACCCTAATCCAATCTGACTGGTTTTGTAGTAGAAAGGGTACATTTTCACACAGAGACACCAGGGTTGCATGGAGAAAAGACTTTATGAAGATGAAATGTAAAGATGCAGTCTGAAAAGCTGAGGAGAAAGGCCTCACATGTCCAATGCCTTGATCTTGGACTTTTAAATTTTTTTATTTATTTATTTTTATGTGTATGAATGCATTGTCTGCATGCAGGTCTGCGCACTCATGTCGTGCGATGCGCAGAGGTCAGAAGAGGGTCTCAATTTCCCTGGAACTGGAGTTCTTTTGGAACTGGAGTCACAGACGGTTCTCAGCCGCCACGTGGGCGCTGGGGATCGAACCCCGGTCCTCTGCAAGAGTGGTTGGCGCTTTTAACCGCTAGACCATCCCTCCAGCCCAATCTTGGACTTTTAAACTCCTGAACGGTTAAATAAATTTCTGTTGTTTAAGACACCCAGCCTATGACTAAATTATAGTCCTAGCAGACTGATACAGCCATACACTTTTCTGGACACTCATTATCTGTGAAAATTAAGAAAACCAGCTGGAGAGATGGCTCAGTGGTTAGGAGCAGTGGCTACTCTTGCAGAAGAGTGGGGTTTGATTCCCTGCACCCACATGGTAGCTAATAACTGTCTGTAACTCCAGTTTCAGGGGATCTAATGCCCTCTTCTGACCTCCACGGGCATTGCATGAGATGGCAGCACTTAACATACATGCAGGCAATACACATAAAATTTTAAAATATACTCATAAATTAGTACTTAATGTTAAAAAATGAAAAAAAAAAACCAGAAAGATGCAGGACAGTTATGGCAGAATGCATGATCTGGGATGAGGTGGGGTGGGGTGGAGGGAACGGAAAGGGAAATATGCCTGAACTGAATTGGAAAATGATGTATGAAATACACAAAGCATCAATAAACAATGAAAATTAAAAAAAAATAAAAATAATAGAAAATATTAAAATCAAGGCCACCATTCCAGATTGAGTTATATAAGATGTATGATGCTATATTAGTCACTTTTCTGTTGCTGTGATAAAACACCATGACCAAAGGAACTTATAAAAGAAAGAATTTATTTGAGCTTACGATTGACAGTTCCAGGGAATTAGAATCCATTGTGGCGGGAGGCATGGCAGCTGGAGCTGGAGCAGCAAACCAAGGGTCACATCTCGCAACGAGCCCAAGAAGCAGAGTGACTGGAGACCACAAGGCTTGTTAAACTCACTAAGCCTGGCCCCAATAACGTACTTCCTCTAGCATGGCCACACCTTCTAAGACCTCCAAGAACAGTGCCACTAACTGGAGACAAATGTCTGAATACTTAAAGCCTATGGAGGACACTCATTCAAACCACCACAGATGCTTAGCAGATTGTACTGTTCTGATGCGTATATAATGTGCATACACCTTGATAGTCAGGAGCCTATTTAAGGCTGCATCTCAAGAGGTCCTGCTTCCACCAGTTTGATAGAATGCACTGGGAATTTAACTATGTAGAGAGTAAATCATCAGTCTCATGCAGCTGTTGAGCATGTTATCCAGAAGGCTTTTTAAATTTGGAAATTTAGGAAGACAAATGGATTATTATTATTATTATTATTATTATCATCATTATCATTATTATTATTATTTAACAATAGCTATACCAAACTCCAGAATGTGAACTGAGTAATGCAGTCTAGTCTGATAGAAGTATATTGATGAGGGGCCAGAGAGATGGCCTACCGGTTAAGAGCGCCAACTGCTCTTACAGAGGACCCAGGTTCGATCCCCAGCACCCACATGGCGGCCGAGAACCATCTGAAACCCCAATTCCAGGAGAACTCCAGTTCCAGGGGAATCTGAGACCCTCTTCTGACCTCCACGGCATTGCACGACATGGGCGCACAGACCTGCATGCAGACAGTACATTCATACACATATGGAAATAAAAAAAAAAGAAGTATATTAATGATAATTGTGAAGATTAAGTCATGTGCAATGGCATTTGGCTAGGCTTCCCAGGTTCAGGTTCTTAGGCCATGTACAGCATTGTCATTGGCTTGGGGCTCATAGGCATGGTTTCCTTTGCATTGTCTTCCCTCCACTGATGCTCTTCAGGATGCCTCTAGCAGTTCTTAATGCCACTTGACTGTGGAGGGATTTTCCTTTTATTGCATCTCCAGTCATCTGACTGTAGATATTTCCAGACTCAGTCTGCAGTGATTAAATTCAGCGAGTTCCCAAGGTGCCTTATTTCTTCCACACATTTTACTGATGGTGGAGGATACTTACCATATCAGGAGGCAGGATCTTTCTATTTCATTTCAATTGGCTTCTGCAGAGCAGTGCCATCTAACCTGCATGGTCAGGGCATTGTGCACTTAGAACTGTGGTTCTGCTCCACACTGAACTGATAGGAAGCCAGCATTGGCAGTGGGTTCTATACATCTGAAAGTTGCTCTGGCTGGGGGCCTAGAGAGGATGAAGGGACCTTTGCATACCACTAGGAAGTAAATCTCTCTGAACAGTGCCCAGAGAACAGCAGGCACCCAGCACATGCTAGCTCTGCCTTGCAGGCTGCTAACTGGGAATTGCTCCAACTCCAGTAACTGGTACTCTTGGTGCGCAGCAGAAAGGAGCCACTGCCTCTTCTTCATGAGATGTGCAAGGAAATCTGTGATATTCCCAGAAGCTATCTATCTTCAGGAGTTCTGTGACCAATATGTCCTGAGTCCTCACTCTCTGTCCAGGGGTCTTTAGGAAGCATTGAGTCCCCAAACAGGGGCAATCAGGATAAACCATGGCCTTAGGTTTGAGTTCCTCTTACACCTAATTACTTTTCTCCTCCAGGTGTCAATTATTCTCATCCGACTGAATCTTTTTGATGATTTCTCACTGAAACATTCTGTAATTAAATGATAGGGCCACACTTTAGGATGTTAATTTTTCCTTTAGAGAGGGGCCTTAGTGAAATAACTTATCCAGTTTGTTCATTCAGCAAACTGCCATGCTGCAAGGCTCACAACTCATGTGTGTCCATGCAGGGGTGTGTTTCCTTTGTGTGCAGATGCATGTCTGGATTTTTGTTGGTGCATATTCACATGTGCACATGTATGTGTGTGTAGAAGTCAGCCTTGGGTATCTTCCCTTCTTGACTATCATCCATCTTATTTTGTGAGACAGAATCTCTCAGTGGATCCTGAGGATTTATGATTAGGCTAGATGGGCTGACAGCAAGTTTCAGGGATGTAACTGTCTCCCTCTGCCTCCTCAGTGCTTGGGTTACGAGCAAACACCATAATATCACCATTTTACATGGGTAGTACGGTTCAACCTCATGTCATCATTCTTATGTGGCAAACAATTCTCTGAGTTACTTCCCCAGTACTGTTCATTGATTTTATATATATATATATATATATATTTAAAATTTTATTTATTTATTATTTTTCATGTGCATGAATGTACTGTCTGCACGGAGGTCTGTGCACCCGTGTCGTGCAATGCCGTGGAGGTCAGAAGAGGGCGTTGAATTCCCCTGGAGCTGGAGTTAAAGATGGTTCTCAGCCACCATGTGCGTGCTGGGGATTGAACCCGGGTCCTCTGCAAGAGCAGTTGGTGCTCTTAACCACTAGGCCATGTCTCCAGCCCCCTGTTCATTGATTTTTAAAAATATTTTATTTATTATTTTAATTTTATGTGTATGTGTGTATTGCCTGCAGGTATATAAGTGCACCCCATGTCATGTAATGCCTGAGGAGCTCAGGAAAGAATGCCAGATTCCCTAGAACTGGAGTTATGTATGGTTGCTAGCTGTCATGTGGGTTCTGGGATTCAAACTCTGGTCTTTTGCAAGAACATCCAGTGCTCTTAATCACTGAGCCATCTCTCCAGCCCCTTATTCACTTATTTTTTTTAAAAAAAACAATATACAAGATTATGTTTTAAAGCCGGGCGTGGTGGCGCATGCCTTTAATCCTAGCACTAGGGAGGCAGGGGCAGGCGGATCTTTGTGAGTTCAAGGCCAGCCTGGTCTACAGAGTGAGTTCCAGGACAGCTGGGACTACAGGGAGCGCCTATCTTGAAAAGACAAAAAAAAAAAAAAAAAAAAAAAAGATTATGTTTTAAGATAACAAAAACTCAGTGGGGAACAAATGAAGTCCTCACCATTGTCAGAAGGGGCAAGACACTAGTTTTAGGAATAACCCTTTTGTGCTAGACTTGAAAAGAGCAAAGCGTAACCAGATGTAGGAGGATTTCAGGTATAACCTGCAGAAGTATCAGTCATTTGAGCAAAGAGCTGATGTGATATCAGGGTGATTTTTCAGGGGAAGAACATTCCAAATAGGTTAACAGCAAGGGTATATGAGCTGGATGTATGTATGATTCAATTAGGAGTTAGAGTGGATGGCCAGTGAGTGGTAGGAGAAGGCCATGGATGTAGCCAATACTGGACTTTCACTCTCAGTCTATGAGTCAGAATGACCTTCCCTGGCTTACATTTTGAAAGAATCAGACACATGTGTACACAACAGACAGTGATGATGAAGCTTGTACAAGAGTCTAATGAAGATTGCTGCTTCATTAGAAAGCCCATGACAATGGTTTGGGTGAGAGGTGAGGCCTCTTGGGTAGGGTTTTGGAAAATCACCTGCATGGTATTAATGGCTAAACAGATAAGATTCCAGTTGTAGGCATTATGATATCTTTAACAGGTCAACACTGGTAGGATTGGTCCATGCTGGGAGTGTTTATGAGGAAATATGATGAAGCAGTTAACAAGATACACCCACTTCTTCAGCAAGTATCTGCAGTTCCCCAGGAACTCTTCATTCTTTATGCACGATGGTAATAACAATATTCTACAATAAGATTACTGAACCAGCCTCCTTTGGCCTGTCATGTAGCATGTCAGTCACTGAACAAAGGCTTTTAGGAAGAGACTTGATTTTCAAGGTAGGAAGAATTGTGAGATTAAAAAATGTAGGGCATGTGTTGGCATGGTGGTGCATGCCTTTAATCTCAGCATTCAAGAGACAGAAGCAGGCAGATCTCTATGAGATGGAAGCCAGCCTGGTCTTCTTAGTGAGTTCTAGGACAGTTGAGTAACAGGGAGACCCTGTCTCAAGAACAACAACATCAAAGCAGGTAATGCGACTGGTGGTGACATGATGCTCAGTGGTTATGGTCTTTCATGGGAAGCATATTCAGGAAGCAGTGGAGAGTGTGGTCTGATGGTAGCGCGGTCTGCTCCTTTATGTCAACATGTCATCCATCTTTTACACAAACCCAAGTAAGGAGTCAGTTTACTTGCCTTCAAAGCCAAGAGAAGTTAGTCAAGCAACCATTCTCATCCTGACCCATACAACACAGGTATCATTTACAGCAAAGCTAGTGAAAAGCAGGTAATGCATTATCAACTGTGTGGCTTCCAACATTAGTG
This sequence comes from Rhizomys pruinosus, assembly GCA_009823505.1. Classification (NCBI taxonomy): domain Eukaryota; kingdom Metazoa; phylum Chordata; class Mammalia; order Rodentia; family Spalacidae; genus Rhizomys; species Rhizomys pruinosus. The sequence continues at coordinate 520,769 of VZQC01010467.1, read as the reverse complement.
GTTGTTAAAACTGATTAAGAGAAAGTGGAGGTTGATTTAGGTTTGCCCTTGAAACCAAGGGCAAACCTAAATCAACCTCCACTTTCTATTATTTCCAAAATGATATACGACGAGACGGAGGACCAAAGTGTGAAGCTATTGGTTCCCAGCTATACACCTAACGTGGCAGAACCAGAATTCTCCCCCAAAGCATACGTTTGGGGAGCTGCTCTTTGTTCTCACTACATAAGTCACCTGCCTACACCTTTCTAATGTGAACCCTGAGAAGGGGCGCCTTTGGGACATGATCATTTTAACATTTAAGAACAGAATTCTCATCAGCCATATCTGCATCTCCAAAAACTTCTGCCACATGCCAACCTCTTGTTACCTTGTTCATCAAAAAATATACTAATACTTATAGAGAAACTGTTTAAAACTTTGATATCCTTCCAGCAGGCCAAGGCATAGTTGGCCTTGCAAAAACCCACTATTGGCCCTATTGGAAATGCTGTGTGATGTGAAGGAGCCCCAGACACTTTATTCTGTGATGTCATAAACACAGATATTAAAAAGGTGAACATATGGAATATACTCAAGAACATACCCTTTAAGTATTGCCTTTCAGAAGCTGGAGAGATGGCTCAGTGGTTAAGAGCACTGACTGCTTCTAGCAGAGGACCCGGGTTCGATTCCCAGCACCAACATGGCGTCTAAGAACCATCTTTAACTCCAGTCCAGGGGAATCTGACTCCCTCTTCTGACCTCTGCAGCATTGCATGACATGGGTGCACCTACTTACATGCAGACAGTACACTCATATACATAAAATAATAAATAAAAATTAAAAAGTATTAGATTTCATTAGATCAAATTATGACAGTTACATTTCAATAATATTCAAAATAGGATTGGTCATCTCAGTTAGTTATTTTATTTCTCTAGAAAAGTCAGTCAAGGGCCGATGAGATCCTCAGGGGGTAAATATGTTTGGTGCCAATCATGGCGACCTGACTTGATGGTAGAAGGAATGAACTGACTGCCATCAGTTGTTCTCTGACCTCCACAGGTATAAGACCCCCACAAATACCAATCGATCAAGCAATCCAGGTATTTTTTTTTTTTTCTTTTAATTTTTTTTTTTTTTATTAATTTTTATTTATTTCTGTATGTGTATGAATGTACTGTCTGCATGCAAGTTTGTGCACCCGTGTCGTGCAACGCCGCGGAGGTCAGAAGAGGGTATCGGATTCCCCCGGAACTGGAGTTCTCCTGGAATTGGAGTTTCAGACGGTTCTTAGCCGCCATGTGGGTGCTGGGGATCGAACCGGCGTCCTCTGTAAGAGCGGTCGGCGCTCTTAACCGCTAGGCTATCTCTCCAGCCCCCAATCCAGGTATTTTTTTAATTGAAAAGAACTGTAAATTGAATTTGATGACAGTTAAAACAAAGAAACTATACTTGGTAAAAGATTATGTTAGGAATATATTCTGTTTATTGCAGTCTTCAGGCAGACACCTGGAAAATCAGAATAAAACCCTCAGTGTCCATATGATATCAGACAGAAAAATTGGTTCTTTTTCTAAATTACCTCTCTTTCTTTCAGTATCACTATCAATGATACTGTTCTTGAAATCAAGGGCAAACCTAAATCAACCACTACTTGCTCTTAATCAGTTTACTTGCTCTTAATCAGAGAGAGAGAGAGAGAGAGAGAGAGAGAGAGAAAGAGAGAGAGAGAGAGACACTTGGAATTCAGTATGGAAACCAGCCTGGCCTTGATCTCACAGGGATCCACCTGCCTCTAACTCTCAAGTGCTGGGATTAAAGGTGTGTGCCACCATGCCTGGTTTCTAAATTTCTTTTATGCTTTTACAAATTATGCAAATAGCTTTATCTATTATTACTATGAATAGGAGGTCCTGAAGACATCTGGGATTATTCTGTCCCTCAGTTCTTTTATGCTCTACAAAGTTTATTCAAATCTTTTGCTGGAGAAAGTAAGTACATTTTTTTTTCTTTAAAAAATTGGTTTACTTTTATTTTATATGTATGAGTGTTATGCCTGTATGTATGTAAGTGCACTGGTGTCATGCAATACCTAAGGAAGACAAGTTGGATCCCCTGGAACTGCAATTATGGATAGTTGTTAGCCATCATGTAGGTGCTGGGATTTGAACTCTAGTCTTCTGCAAGAGCAACCGGCCCTCTTAACTGCAGAACCATCTCTCCAGCCCCTGTATGTTTATTTTTTCTTGGAAAAGCCTTATCAAATATTGGGAACAGCAGTTGTATGAATCAGGAGCTGAGTTCCTCTGGGTTGATCTGGAGATCCCTGTGTAGTACCTGCTGTTGCCATGTGGCTGTATTGTCCTTGTGACTTTCCAGTATGTCTTGACTCAACTTCCAGCCTGAAATAACAAACAGCAATTTCTCTTATGGTCCTGTTCTCTGAGGAGGAAGGGTTGGGTTCATCACTTAGACTTGGACGGGGCATAAGAGGACAGGAGCCTGGCTGGCCAGACATAGAAGGGGATGGATGGTTCCTGCTGGGTCCCCAGCACCACTACAGAGCAGAAGCTTCCAGCAGACTCCTGTTGTCCTTCTGGCAATGTTCTGGCAATGAGCGTGCAATGTGGGGTTTTGAAATTGTCAGATCTCCCTTACATTTGTGTGCTGCTTCTACCAGCCCCACTACATTGCATGCTTAGGTAGATAATTCCAGAACATCTTTAGCATCTGGCTCTGTTTTTAGTTATGGTGCTATGTATTTCCCTTCTCTCTCTTTCTTAAAAAGCAGGGGATGGTATTAATCATAAAAATGTATACACAACAACCATGTATCTTTTAGGGATTCCATGTGACTCAAATTCAAGAATGTATCCTGCACATCCACATTTAACATATGGTCAGTCTCTGCTCTGAAACTGACTGTTGCTTAGAGCTGGTGGGAAGCCATCTGTAGGGCCCTATTCCAGGAATATTTGTGAGAATCATCATTTTAACCTACTTTTGGATTCCTTATGAAATTTGAGAATTGCTTCCTATGAGTATAGTACACCTGGCCTTGAGGGTCACTGTGTTAACTTAAATACACAGTTTAACCCACCTCGCCTCAGGCTCCTCTTATGTACCCTGTGGAAAGGGTGGGCTGGATGAGGCATAGTGGGAAGTGGGGTTCAGGGGAAACTGGGGACCTTTTCCTATAGGGAGGTCAGCGTCCTTCCTGGGAGTCAGAGCCTAGCAGCAGTCAGACTAGATCATGCAAGGACAAGGGACCACAGCCAATGACTGACAGCTTCAGAAATGCAGCCGGCTCTGAATGGGAGGGAGAGGGAGAACTCCACTGCCTTGCCAGCCACCTGCAAGGCCCAGCCCAGCCCCCATTCCAGCACACACCACATCCCAGTGCCAATCAGCTGCAACAAACCCCAGTGGGCATCAACAACAGGTGTCTCATTAAACATCTCTCATGCTCCCAGGCTTACCACTGACAGGTAACAAACTCACACTCAATCACTGCTTAATCACAGCCAAACTCTATTAACAAGCCATACTAATTACCAACTTCTAACAGTGTCTCTGGTTCAGAGGCAAAATGATCTTATTCTTTTGAGAGGGAAATTGGCTTATGATCTTTCAGCAAGACCCATAATTAGGTCCTTTAAAGGTGAAGGTCAAGGGAGGAAACAGGGAAAGCAGACAGACCCAGAATAGTGACAGTCCAGTCCTGAAAGTGCGCAAGGCACAGCTCTGTTTGTTTTAATTCTGTGTCTGCTAGCTGGCCCACAAGGGTCCAATTAGCCCATTACAGATGCTCATGCTGTGTCCATCCTCTTGCTGCTTCCTTCCTCTCCCCCCTTTTCTATTTTTTTTTTCTCTAGGAGGGATAAACTTGTAGCACAGATTGCTAGCCTGCAGGCATCTGAAGATCAACAATTAGTTTTCTGTGATGAACCCCCTGTGACTCAGGAAGAATCATTTCAGAATCCTAATGAATAGGATGAGTGAAAGGGTCTTGTGTGGTTTGAATTGGGTCTGTTGCAATTCTGAAGTGGCCATAAGATAGACATCCTTCCCTGAACTAGAGCCACTCTGTATATTGACCTTGTTCACTCTCTCCAATTTCCTTTTAGATCATGATGTAAAAATAGATGACCCAATAAAAAGACAGGCTACAGATACGAACAGAGAAGTCTCAAATGAAGAAATAAAAATGGCCAAGAAACACCTTAAAAACTGTTCAACGTCCTTAGTAATTTGAGAAATGCAGATAAAACCACTTTAAGATTCCAGGAGAGCGAAGGACACAAAATGCTAGCCAGGGTGTGGAGAAAGGAGAATACTCATCACTGTTGGTGGGAATGCAGACTAGTGCAGCCACTATGGAAAGCAGCGTGGGGAACTCTCAAAACTAAAAATGAACCTACCATACAACCCAGTTATACCATTCCTTGGCATATACCCAAACACTCATCATACTATAAAGATACCTGCACATCCATGCTTGTTGCTGCTCTCTTCATAATAGCAAAGAAATGGAAGCAACCTAACTGTCCCCAAACCATTGGATGGATAATGGAAATGTGGTACATCCACACAATGGAGTACTACTGAGCAGTAAAAAAATGAAATTATGGAATTCGCAGGTAAATGGATGGAAGTAGAGAATGTTATTCTGAGTAAGTGAAGCAACACAAAGGCAGAAAACCTCCCTCATTTGTGGATTGTAGCACCAATCCCCCTATGTGAGTATATATCCTGATATAACACCAGGAGACAAGAAATTGGAAAGGATACATGGAGGTAAAAAAAAAAAGAGAAAAATCCTGAAACAGAAAGATAGTAAAGAACAGATATTAATAGTGGGGAAGTCAGAAGAATGAGGGTGTTGCATTGGAAGTGGAGGAAAGGGAGATAAATAGGAGACATGGTGGGAGGTGGGGGAGGTCAGAATAGAAGGAAGGTGGGGATGATTGGGGTTCTAGGGGGTGGAGAGGGAGGATGGGGGTAGTAATGGAAGAAGAAAGAATAGAGATGATTGGACCCAGGGAGGCTCGGAAACCCAAAGTGTAATGTGACACTGCTGGGACCTCATGAGACATTCACATACACTGTCAGAGCATCAGTGCACTGGTGATGCAACCTGCTGGCTGTGTGGCAGGGAACACAGTGCAAGACAGAGGATGCCTCCCTTTGAATGGTTGGTGAGAGAAATTAAAGTGACTCAAACAAAGCAGACTATCTCCAAAGGTCTTGGTTGTTTACCAGAAATAGAAAATGAGACTCTACTGCTCAGAACAAGACATGCTTCAGGGATAAGACTTAGATTAATGGAACATGTACTGACCTGGAACCCTTGTAGCTGAAGTTAAGCACTCATAATGCTAGACACTGTGCACACTGCTAAGGGAGAAAATAAGTCAATGGTACAACCCAGCCCCAAACCCTAACAACCATGATGAGCTGCCCAGCAAACTTCCTCTGCTGGTGCAGTAGAGGCAGTGTTGTCTGGGGTATGGGCAACAGCTATCTAATTGGATCTGGAACCCTCTCAATGGGAATGAACTCATGTGAGCCACTGTAAACTCAGCCAAATGCACAGGGCTGGAGAGGACATAGAGCATAGTGAAAACTCTATTGGAGTCATATTTCCAGACAAATGAAATTTCTTACCATACACTAACTATGGAATCTTGTATTTATGGACAATCACATCATATGCTACTCATCAAAAAAGCTACTCTTTGCAACAGATGGAGGGCTCTGTAGAATCCCATAACTGGTCAGACATAGAACATATACATTTAAAAATTCCCTATCCTAGGAGACACATCTACAATTGAACCTCTACATGTAGAAAGAGGGGCAGAGAGAGATCAAACACATCTTTCAATTCTCACCAATGGAGTGTAATGCAAATGGAAAGTCACAACTACTCAAGCTTCGAAAAATGGGGGCCTTGAGAGTGTGTATCCCTTGATGGGGCCCCTATATTAAACCTTACCTACCCATGACTCAGGGATCATTGCAATGACTTACAATCGACTGTAATCTTTCATGTGAACTTGTGGCAATATTAGCATCAGGTGCTGGATTCATGCCAACTGGGACAAGATCTCAAAGCAGAGCAAGAGAAAGGGGTGGGGGACTAGCCCTGGACTGAGAACTATAAGAGACTGAGTACTGCTGGGTGAGAAAGAATATGCCTTACCTAGGATTCCTAGATATGCTGACTAGACTCCAGCCAATATATTTTCACAGAAAGACGCTTGGGTTTGAGAGCTTGACTGGATAGGGCTTAATTTGGATGTTGTAATGCATGAGTTCTGATGGGGGGTTGGGACCCTGGTGGGGGGGGGATTGGGTTTGTTTGGGAACCATTGTATGAGTGGGACAAATGCCCAATAAAAAAAAACCCCTCATATATCACATGACATAGGGTATAATACTGAGATGATTCCTGCACCAATAATGGGCATTAATTGTCCTTAAACTGAGGTATGTGAAGGATCTGTCTACCAAATCATAAAGGTAAAACTGGAAAGGATAAAACCATCTCTAAATAATTTTATTATAGACAGACAAAGCTCTGAATATTTACAGGAATATAAAATATCCTGCTGTCAGCAAAGGAAAACTTTCAGTGTATCATAAAAATATTATTAGACATTCAAAGAAATAGGAAAGGAAAACATATGATGAAAAAATAATCAAAATAGACTCAGACCTGACACAGAAGAATTATAAAACAGTTATTGTAACTTTTTCATGTGTTTAGCATGAGAAGTAGACATAGAAATAAGACCCAACTCAAGAGTGGATAGATGAAAATTACAAATTCTCTCTTTCTCTCTCTCTCTCTCTCTCTCTCTCTCTCATGTATATATATATATATATAATATATATTATATATATAATCATCCAAGAAATTACAACAGGAAATAATATTTATTTGAAGACATGGCAGTGGAAACTGTAACGAAAGACTGAGAAGTTGAAACAGAGATTCAGTGAGTTGTGCTAGTATCTTATGGGATGTGTGTATTGGTAATTCTTGGAGGAAGAGAGAAAGGAAATTTAAATAAATGACACTAAATATGCTCAAAATTTGATAAAAGTGATAAAGATCAATTAATCCCAACTATAAGAAATGAAGATATGGGCTGGGGGGATGGTTCAGCAGTTAAGAACACTGCCTGTTCTTGCAGAGGACTTAGGTTTGGCTCCCAATACCCATATGGGAGAAAACAACAGTCTATAACTCTACTTCCAGGGGTATCTGACACCATCTTCTGCCTTCTGAGGGCACTGCACAGCACAAGTGCACTTACATGTATGCAGGCAATACATTCATGCACATAAAATAATAAATAAAAAAATTTTTTTTGGTCTTTTCGAGACAGGAGCTCCCTGTAGCCCCAGTTGTCCTGGAACTCGCCTTGTAGACCAGGCTGGCCTTGAACTCACAAAGATCTGCCTGTCTCTGCCTCCCAAGTGCTAGGATTAAAGGCATGTGCCACCACGCCCGGAGTAAATAAAATATTTAAAAAAGAAATGAACATAATAAAATGTATAATAACCAAATGGCTCAAAGACAGGGATGGAAAGAAATGCTAAAAAGAAAAAATATATAAGGTAAAAATTATATACAAAGGAAAACAGATGAGGTTAACACTAGATTTCTTGATAAAAATAGTGAGGAGATAAAAGAAATTATGTAATTTTAATTTAATGTATATGTGTGTGTTTGCTGCATGTATGTAAGTGCACCCATGTCATGCAATGCCTGTGGATGACAGAAGAGGGTGTCAGATCCCCTGGAATTGGAAAAATGGATGGTGGTTATCTGTCCTGTGGGTGCTGGGATTCAGACCCAGCTCTTCTGCAATAACAGCCAGTGATCTTAACTATTGAGTCATCTTTCCATCCCTAAGCAGAGAATATTTTTAAAGTATCTGTCAAGCTAGTTAGTATAAATATCCTTCAAAAACTGAAGACAAAATAAGTATGTTTCCAGACACAAACAAAAGCAAAAACGAATTACATATTAGCAAATAGGCCCTATGAGCAAAGGAAATGAGAGTGCCTCAGTCATGAGGAAAATGATTTAGATAGAAATATGAGTTGATACAGAATAGTAGCATGAAAACCACTAACTATATTGTTAAGCATAGAAAATGGCTTATGTTAATCACTCCTTACAGTTATTTCCCCAGGTTTAATGAACTATAGTTGAAGAATAAAGATTGCAAACATTTGTATGCACACAACCTGGGGCATTAGTATGTATTTAATATAATTATAGTACATATATGTGTATTACATGAAATGATTATCTTAGGGTAATTAACATATATATTTTCTTCCTTAATTTTTTTGTTTTATGTGGATGGTGTGAACATTTGTGATCAATTCTCTTAGCAAGTTTTAACTGTATAACAACAACATGAACTTTTATTACCATGATATATGTTAGGCCATCAAGCCAACATTTTGAAAGTTCTGAACTAATACCAATCACTCTAGAATAATTCTAAATTTGCTAAGTATATATAATGTGTGGGTTAAAATAGGTGGCTTAGAGATTGTAATGAAATATTTTTCAAAAGGACACTTTGTAGTAAAACCATAAAAAATTGGGTAGTGACTTTTTGGGCTAGAACAATGCTTAAACTTAATTAAACAAATGAATTACCATAAAAGAAAAAAAACCACAAAATATCTCATTGAAGCAAAATGTTATCAAAATAAAACCCAATAACTGAGACAAAGGATAATTCACATGATAAAGTATTTAGTCCAGGAGTTAAGAATAGTTTTAAATTTGGAAAATATCAACTGATGTAATTCTTTTTTTTTTAGTTCATTTTTAGCTTCCTAGAATTTTTTTTTTTTGTCTTTTCGAGACAGGGTCTCCCTGTAGCCCCAGCTGTCCTGGAACTCGCTCTGTAGACCAGGCTGGCTTTGAACTCACAAAGATCTACCTGCCTCAATGTAATTCTTTAGGTAAACAAAATAAAGGAAAACCTTATCTCAGTAAATACATATAAGAGCATCTTTGAAGAAAATCCAATCTCTTTTCAGTCAAACAAGGAGTAGTTAGTCTGTTACCTATCAAAGGTAATCAATTGAAAACTTCCAACTATTACAGTTTTAAAAGACTGAGTACTTTTCCCCTAACCTTAAGAACAACATGAGGATCTTGGCACCCAATAAATTTCCACTTCACACTGCACTGGAAAATTTTGTCATAATATTCAGGCAAAAATTTATATTAGAAAAGAATAAATATATATTTAGACATGCCTATTAGTTACTTTTGAATAGCTCTGAGCAAAATACCTCAGCCAAACAACTTAAAAGAGGAAAGATTTATTTTGAGTCACAGTTTCAGAGAGTTCATTACAGAGTTTCTTGGCTCCATGAATATAGTGGTGAGTGTATGTAGAGGAACTTCATCTTCTGGTAAAGAGTGAGACAGGAACTGAAGTCCAGCTTAATCTGCTAAGCTGCCCCCAGTGACTCATTTCCTCCAACCAGACCCCACTTCCTAAAGTTTCCAGAGCCATCCTAAAGAGTACAACAACTTCTGACAATACATTCAACATATAAATCTATGGGGGAGACTTAATATTCAAACTGTAATAATTATCCATATGAAAGCCTCCAATGAAATTTCCACTAAGCTACACAATATAATACAAGAATTTAATGAAGATATAAAATTACTATATGGAATGTAATTTTGTTTATGTGTAGTAGCATCAAACAAACGAAAATGGAGATTTTAAAAGGAACTTCTTTTATGGTAGCATAAAACTACAAAATACTTTTGTAATATTTTGTTTTTCTTTCTCATGGCTATAAAAAAGTAACTGACTAAAGTGATGTAAGGAAGGAAAGCCTTATTTGACTCATGATGGGGAGTCATGGCAGTAGAAGCAAGAAGTGACTGCTCATACTGTGTCCACCACCAAGAGGCAGGGAGAGATGAACCTTCTTTTTCAGCTGGCTTCCTCCTTCTATTGTAGTCCTTGCAATGGAGCCCCCATAGATAGGCAGGCAAGTCAGGCCTTTCCTACTAAATTAAACCTCTCTGGAAACACAAAGGTATACCTTCAAGGTGATTCCACATCCAGTCAAGTTGACAGTGAAATTTAACCATCACAACCACAAATCAAATTCCAGTTCATATGAGCAACTGCACAACTGTCTGGAAAACTCTGTTTGCGTGTGGTCCTCTACCACCTCTGGCTCTTACAATCTTTCTTCCCCTTCTTCTGCAACGATCCCTGAGCAAAAGTTTGACATAGATCTTATATTCAGGGGAAAGCAATCTGCCGCCCCTTATTCTCTGCACACTGGCCAATTGCCAATGGTGGTGACAGCATGCACAAGTCCCACATAAGCTCAAGCCAGGCAAAAGCCCAGCATAGACTTGGGGAAGTGGGTAGGAAAACACAACCCTCCTCAAGGAAGTATTGACAATCAGTGGCTACTGGGAAGGAGAGAGTCAGTCTTGTTTAAGTGTGAGACTCTTGGTAGGTTTACCAGGCTGCAGTGGATGAACCCACACCAAAGGGCATTTGGGGACACAAGTTTGACTCTAAGCCTTTAAATATCTTGAAAACTTTCAAAATTCAATATGTAAACAGACTCTCACTAGAAATGACAACATCTGGATAGATTTTTTTTCACCAAAGATGGTATACAAGTGGAAAATAAACACATATAAATTTTCTCAGCACCATCAATCCTTAGAGCATTTAAATTAACATACCAGAAACTGTTATACTTCAAAAAGAATGATTACTATTACAACATCAAGCATTGTTGAGAGTGTGGAGCAGCTAGAATGCTTACAAAAACAGGCAGCTATTAATTTAATTTATTTTTCCAATGTACATTTTTATTGAATTTTTGTGGCTTTCATACAATACATCTTAATCGTATTTAGAAACTCCCTCAATAGCTGCCCACAGGATTTCATGCATTCTGTCATACCTGTTAGGGTATGACATATTAAATTTGTGTGCCCGGATGTCTCTTGGTATAAGTTCATTCACAGGAGCTTGGTCAGCCTATATAGCATCACTCCCTTGGCCGGGCATGGTGGTGCATGCCTTTAATCCTAGCACTCAGGAGGCAGAGGCAGGTGGATCTTTGTGAGTTCAAGGCCAACCTGGTCTACAGAGTGAGTTCCAGGACAGCTGGGGCTACAGGGAGACCCTGTCTCAAAAAGAGCAAAAACAAAAAAAAAAAAAAAAAAAAGAAGACCAACTCTCCCTCACCCAGCAGTAGTTCTGCTAAGGTTAGGCACTTTTATTTTGGGGGTAATCAACAGCTATCTAATTGTACATAAAACCTACTCAATGGCTCATGTGCAGCCTGCTATTTAGAAGAGCACTTCTGAAAACAGCTCTGTGGTGTTTTGTAGGAGAGCATAAAGACAAGAGGGAAGATAGACTGGAGGGAAGGACGAGGTTAGGGAGAAGAGGGAATGAACAGGGAAGTAAGCAAGATCTTTGAAACCACACCTGTTCCTTTCTTGGTTCCTTGGCTCCACAGACTTTCACTCTAAATCCAGGCTGGCCTCGAATTTACAGAGATCCATCTGCCTCTGCCTTCCAAGTGTTGGGATTAAAGGCATGCCCTACAACTCCCAGGGCTGTGGTTTCTTTGTTTTTTATATCAGAATCGAATTCTATTTTATATATGCACCACATTTTCATTATTCATTCATTATTCATTCAGCCATGGGTGGACATCTAGGATGAATGAAACAGTGTCCTAGCTGTTTGGGGTAGATCGGCAAGGAACATGGATATACATAGATCTCTGTTTTAGGATTCTGTCTTTTGAGTATATAACCAGTATATTTGGGTTGTATTTTTAACTTTTTATTTTGTTTTGTTCTTTTTTGTTTGTTTTTAGGATAATGTTTCACTATGTAGCCCTGGCTGACCATCATTCCAGGCTGGGATCAATCTCAGCAATCTGCTTGCCTTTGCCTCCCAAGTACTGGGATCAAAATCTTGTTCCAACACACCTGGCTAGTTTTAACTTTTTGAGAAACCTCCACACAGATTTCCACCATGGGTGCACTAGTTTATATTTCTACAAGCTGGGAATGAGGGTTCCCCTTTCTCAGGATTTTTGTCATTATTTGTTACCACTTGTCTTCTTGATAGCACAAGATGGACCTTTGAAGTAGTTTTAGTTTAAATTTTCACAATGACTAAGGATATTGACTACATTTAAAATAGTTATTAGGGATCTGGAGGGAGTGGAAAGGCAGAAATGCATATGTGACATGAAAATGGAAGGAGGAATACTGGAGGTGGGGTTAGCCAGGGATGGAAGAGAGGCAGAAGAGAAGGTGAGAGGAATGGTTAACCAAAACAAAAAAATGTATGAAGAAAACATGAAAACTTACTACTTTAAAAACTTTCAAAACATTATTTATAAACCAGTAATTCTGATCCTAGATGCCTTGGTCACTAAATGAAAATGCCAGTATTATGTGTAAAATAACTCTATAAGTCAGGGAGTCTTCAGTGCTGGAGGATGGGGAGGAGTGCCTTGTAACTGTCACAGCCATGCAATCATGAACTCACAGCAGCTGAGGTCACCTGCACAAGACTGGGCCCTTCACTGTTCCCTTGGTGGACGATCAAAGCCCCAGTTCTCCTTGAGGAGCTATTGGCAGCTAATGTGTTGTGGAGGTGAGAGAGCAAAGTCATAGTTCTCAGTGGTATAGCCATCAGTAATTACCCCAAACTCTAGTAAGTGTACCTCCATTTGTGCTGATGCTAGAAACCCTAATTACATTTGCTGAGTCATGCAAAAAAAGAAAGTTGGAGGGAACTAATTAGAAAGAAGGTGTTTAGGGGAGTGGAGTGGTAAGAGAGAGTAACGGAGAGGGCAAATATCAAAATACATTGCAGAAATGCATGAAAGAGAAAGAACCCGTAAATTTTATACTTGAATTATGTGAAGAATTTATCACTTTATAAATATTAAAGTACTTTATAAATATTAAAATACTGTTTTATGTTCCTTTTAGTCCATGGATTTTGTTTATCTTTATGAAGCTACTAGAAATTTCATAGTCAGACTTTCTTTTTAATCTTTTGTTAGCTCCTGAGAATTCTATATACTCAAGGATATAAAATGAAAGTAAGAATAATCTTCCCATTTTTAGCTTCTGTAAGATGTATTGTCCTTAGTATGCTAATAGTCCAACTTTACTGGTTGATGAAGCCATCATCCTTTCACGAGACTTTCGCTCATTATAATTCTGCTTCTCAAGTCTAAGGTTGTCAGGTCAACGGATATTAGCTCACAAATAACTCTGTCCAAAAACTCTTGATTTCTGCTTTAATCATGCAGCAGAACACATTATGTCCTTTTAATAGGTGATGTCTGATGAATGATATATGTGCTCCCGTGCTGTACTGCTATGCACATCCTGTGTTAAAATGGGCTGGTTTGTTTCTAAAATATTGAAAATTAAACTCAGTTGAATGACACATTTCTTCAAGATAGCCACATTGGCACTGGTATAAATGTGAATCACTGTTTATATTCTGAAACTCAGGACAAAGCTCCTGTTGATTTTTTACAATGATAAATCTGATGAAAACTAGCTTAGCAATGGATGAGTTGATGGTGTTCACACAAAGATTCTATCTCTAAACATCAGAGGGAATATCATTTACTCTGATCATTGTTGTGGTTATTTGATTGATGTTCTTCCTTAGTAGCTTTCCTACTGTCTTCCAAATTGAGGAACATTTAGGTCACTTGTATCTCTTAGCTTTTGTGAAAAGAACAGCAAAAAACATGGAAGGACATGTAGCTGGGCAATAGGATGAGTCCTTTGGGTATATGCCACAGAGTGGTATAACAGGGTCATATGGTAGATTCAATTTTAGTTTTTTAAGAGTTCTCCACATGGCTTTCCATAATGGTTGCATGAGTTTGCAATCCCACCAGCAGTGAATGAGTATTCCCTGTTCCCCATTTCCTCTCCAGCATTTGGTATCATTTATTTTTGGATCCTAGACATCATGACTGGGGTAAGATTAACTCTTAAAATAGTTTTGATTTGCATTTCCCCAGTTACTATCCATGAAGACATTTTCCCACTTTACCCACTTTATCAGTTACTTTTCTATTGTTATAATAAAACACCATGACAAAAAGCAACTTATGAAGGAAAGAGTTTTTCTGTACTTACAGTTCCAGAGATAGCGCTGACCATGTTAGGAGAGGTATGGGAGCCTGTGGCAGAACAGGAAGCTGAGAGATCATACCTTTAACCACAAAGACTAAGCAGAGGGTGTGAATGGGAAATAGGGCAAGACTATAAACTCTGAACCCCCCCCCCGACACTAGTATACTTTTCCCAACAAAGCTGTACCTCCTACAGATTCCATAATCCAGTGTCTCCAGTGCATGGCATGAGCAGACTTCACCTGCCACCCTCACAACACCAACGTGCAGTGCAACAGACCAGGTGAGCCCCACCTGCCTTGGTGCTTTGTGCACCCCTCCTCTCTATGGAGGCTTGGGATTACCCAGAACCATCCAACCTTCGGGTTCCAGCCTGCCACATGGGCAGAGTTAGACGTGCAGAGAGTACAACACCAGCGTGCACTCAGCACATAGAGCGAGTTGGCCAAAGTAGCAACACCCTCTGCCACTGAAACCTGCTGAAGTTATGGTTCAGAGGATTTAGCAGGTGCAGTATTAGTGATTATAGTCTGTGCAGCCAACATTGAGGTGTCAGAATCCAAAGAAACAAATAAACAAACAAATTCACATGCCAAAGACACAAAGAAAAAACAACACGAATAAATTCACACCAAACTCTACCAACCCTACAGGAATCTTCTGGAAGGAAACCAAGACATGGACCTTAGAAGAACAATTGTAGACATATTCAAAGAAATTAGAGAACTAAGGGGAGAGAATGAAAAACTCAAGGATCTAGAGGGAGATAATGACAAATGATGGAAAGAACTAAAGAGAGAAAATAACAAATTCTAGAAGGAAGTGGAAACAGTGAAAAGATCCCAGGCCAAAATGAAAAAAATAAAATGACCAACGAACAAAGGAGCTATAAGATGAGAATGACAGGCTCCAGAAGGAAGTAGAAATACTAAAGAAATCACAGAATGAAATGAAAAAGGAAATTGAACACTCATCAATCAATAGGAAAAGATTGGAAAAAGCCTCAGAGGCAGAATGGAAGAAGAAGCAGAAAAAAGAGTATCAGACCTGCAGGATAACATGGAGCAACTAGAATGCTCAAGTAAAGATTATGAAAAATTTATAAAAACATGAGTAGAAAAACCAGGAAATGTGGGACATTATGAAGAGACCAAACCTCTGCATCATAGGGATAGAGGAAGGAGAAGAATCCCAAGACAACACTATTGACCAGATCTTCAACAGGATAGTAGAAGAACATTTCCCCAAACTGAAAAAAGACAAACCCATACACATACAAGAAGCACATAAAACACCAAATAGACAGGACCAGAAAAGAAACTCCCCATGCCAAATCATAGTTAAAACACTAGATGCTCAAAACAAAGACAAAATACTGAAAGCAACAATAGAAAAACAACAAATTACATACAAGGGGAAACCCATCAGAATTACAGCTGACTTCTCAGTGCAAACAATGCAAGCCAGAAGAACGTGGACCAAAGTATTCCCAGTGCTAAATGACTTTAGATGCCAACCCAGACTCCTATACTCAGCAAAAATGTCAATTTTAGTTGAAGGAGAAAGAAAAATCTTTCACAACATGAACAAGATGAAAGAATACATGTCCAAGAATCCAACACTTCAGAAAATCCTCAAAGAAATCCAAAGAACAAATTGCATACAGACCCACCTCAAAGAGTTCATCCATCATGATCAAGTTGGATTCATACCAGAGATGCAGGGATGGTTCAACATATGTAAATCAATAAATATCATAAAACACATAAATGGACTGAAAGACAAAAACCACATGATCATCTCAATTGATGCAGAAAAAGCCTTTGACAAGATCCAGCATCCCTTCATGCTTAAAGTCCTAGAAGAAATCAGACTGAAGGGAACATACCTCAACATGATCAAAGCCATATATAGCAAACCCACTGGTAATATCATCCTAAATGGAAAATTGAAACCATTTCCCTTAAGTTTGGGTACCCAGCAAGGCTGACCCTTATCACCACTCCTCTTCAACATAGTGCTTGAAACACTTGCTAGGGAAATAAGACAAAAGAAGGAAATTAAAGGAGTACTAATTGGAAAAGAGGAAGTTAATCTATCCCTTTTTGCAGATGATATGATAGTTTTCCTAAGGGATGCTAAAAACGCCACAAGAAAAGTTCCAGAAATGATTAAGAGTTTCAGTAAAGTGGTGGGATACAAAATCAACCTAGAAAAATCAGTAGCCTTTCTTTACACCAAAAATAAACAAGGGAAGAAGGAATGTAAAAAGACCTTCTCACTCACAATAGCCTCAAAAATAATAAAATACCTGGGAACGAACCAAACCAAAGACACCAAGGATCTCTGCAACAAAAATTTTAAACCCCTGAAGAAGGATATTGAAGATGACATCAAAAGATGGGAAGACCTCCCATGCTTATGATTGGAAAAATTAATATAGTAAAAGTGTCCATTTTACCCAAATTGATATACAGATTCAATGCATTTCCAATCAAGATCCCCATGAGCTTCTTCACAGACTTGGAAAAAAATCCTTAAATTCATATGGAAAAACAAAATACACTGAATAGCTAAAGCAACCCTGAGTGAAAATGCAATACAAGGGTGATTGCTCTATCAGACTTCAAGCTATATTACAGGGCTATAGTAATAAAGACAGCCTGGTACTGGCACAAAAACGGACCCATTGACCAATGGAACAAAATTGAAGATCCAAACTTGAGCTCATACAATTTCAGCCACCTCATATTTGACTAAGGGGCAAAAAAAAGATCAATGGAGGAAGGATAGCATCTTCAGCAAATGGTGCTGGCAAAATTGGATCACCATTTGTAGAAGAGGAAAATTAAACCCCTACCTCTCACTCTGTACAAAAATCAACTCCAAGTGAATTAAAGATCTCAACCTGAAACCCCAAACCCTGAAGGCGCTAGAAGAAAAATTTGGCAACAACCTATAAGACATAAATATAGGAAAAGACTTTCTAGTTTATCCTTTTTTTGGTATTTTTGAGACAGGCTCTCCCTTTTAGTACCAGCTGTCCTGGAGCTCGCTCTGTAGACCAGGCTGGCCTTGAACCCACAGATATCCACCTACCTCTGCCTCCCGAGTGCTGGGATTAAAGGTGTGTGCCAGAAAAGACTTTCTAAATCAGACAGCAGCTGCACAGGATATAAGGTCAACAAATGGGACCTCATCAATTCAAAAGCTTCTGTACAGCAAAAGAAACAAGGAAGTGAAGAGAAACCTATGGGGGGGCGGGGATCTTCACCACTGATACAGCTGACAGAGCATTAATGTCAAGAATATTTAAACTACTCAAAAAACAAAGAAGAAAAAAAATGACTCACTCAAAAAATGGAGTAAAGATCTGAACAGAGACTTTACCAGCCAGGAAGTAAAGATAGCTGAGAAACATCTTAAAAAGTGTTCATTCTGCTCAAAACAGTCAACTTCCTCATGGAGAATATTGCAAAAGACTGAGAAAGAGATGAAAAGCATGTTTGGCAGAATGCATGAGCTCTGGCAGGGTGGGGGAATGGGCGGGAACACGGGTCTAGATTTGTTAAAAAAATTTAAAAAAAGTGTTCAACACCATTAATAATTAAGGAAATGCAAATTAAAACCACTCTCAGGTATCATCTCACTCTGATATGGCTGGCTAAGATCAAGAAAACAGAAGACACCAAATTCTGGAGAGCTCTTGGGGAAAGGGGATTACTCATCTACTGCTGGTGGGAATGTAAACTTGTACAACTATTATGGAAAACAGTGTGGAGAACCCTTAAAAGACTCAAAATGATACTGACAGAGGAGTCTTGGTTGTCTCAGGGCGACCAATATTTTGGTGTATTGCTTTAGTGGCCTTTGGTAATGCTCTCTGGCATTTCAGAGGCCAGTTGTATGTTAGCAAGTGACGTCTCATAACATTTTTTCATGCTCACACCAGATCTTTGACAACAGGGACTTACTGCCTTTCTCCTTGCACATATCCCACTTATAGGCAGTGCTACCATTCCTCATGAGCACCCACCCCCAGCAGAAACAGACCCTGAAGAAGAGGAGGAAAAGATTGGGGATGGTATAGATGAGGAGCCGACAGTGGGGCTTCCCCGGAGGAACAACTATTTGACTATAAACCTCTAGACATTAGAGCCTTGAAAAACTTAAAATGGCTGTTTCTAACTACGGGCCTACTGCCCCCTTTACACTCGTTCTGCTTGAATCTATGACAGAGGGCTGGCTTACACCAAATGAGTTTAACCAACTCGCTCATGTTGTTCTGAGTGGTGGAGACTTTGTACTTTGGAAAGCAGAGCTTGCTGAACTGGCAAAGGAAGTCGAAACTAAAAATCTTACCCACACAGACACTCGAGGCCGGGTCACATCCATTTTTACTGAAGCTCTCTTCACAATAGTGAAGAGCTGGAACCAACCCAATGCCCCTCAACAGAGGAGTAGATAGCAAAAATGTGGTACATCTACACAATGGAGTACTATTCAGCAAAAAAAAAGATGACATCATGAACTTTGTAGGCAAATGGATGGAACTCAAAGCCATTCTGCTAAGTGAAGTAACACAGTCCCAGAAAAACAAAGGGCGAATGGTTTCCCTCATTTGGATCCTAACTCCAAATCCCCAGTTGAAAGGCAGGCTGATCAACATTATTGATATATTTCTGTTTATCTGAAAGCTACTATGTTGTTATAATTTAAATCCCCCAATGGGCTCTAGAATGCACCCATCACTTATTTTCAGACTCTATAATTACTGCATATGGGTGGAAATTATGTATCCATATTTTAAAGTAATATAAAATTAAAGGAAGAAAACGTGAATTCCTAAACATAAAAAAAGACAGAGAGAAAGATGCAGGTATGGCAGAATCCATGATCTGGGGCAGGGTGGGAAGAATGGAATGGGAATATGCCTAAATTGAACTGAAAAATGATTTCTGAAATACACAAAACATCAATAAAATCATTAAATAAAAGATTCCATAACCCCCCCCCCCAAAAAAAAGTGCCACCAATTGGGGGCCAAGTGTTCAAAAACATAAACCTATAGGAGAGATTTCTCATTTAAGTCAGCACACTAACAGTATTATACTTTTGAATGATTTGACTTTAAAATATGAATGATCTCAAAATAAAAATAATGGGATGGAAACTCCTAATTTGGCTTCAGGTATTAAGAGTATGAAGATAAAAAATCATTTCAACACTTTGTGAGAACTTGGAAAATTTTAGAACTGTGAGTGGCATATTAAAGTGAAATGAAATTAACAAGCTACATACTGAACAGAGAATGAATTAAATTATGTATAGAGGAGACCAGCACATGAGACTTTCATGTCTGCTCAGGTGCTAGTAACCATTCAGTAATTCAGCTTAGTGATTAGGGAGACCCAATTCAGGATTCCAAATCTGCCTCCCCCTGACAATTGTAGACAATTATTCCCTTATGATCTATTTCTCTAGATTACTATTACTTAAAATGTTTTTCTTTTTTCTTGTTTTTCTATACATTCACCCCATTATCCTTTCTTATTTCCCTCTCATTCCTGCAAAACTCTTTTTCTCAGTAAGTCCTCCTTTTTTTTTTAGAAAATGACCTACTGAGTTTAATTAGCATTGTTTTCATGAGTATTGTAGGGGTTATTTCCTAGAGCATGGGCAACTTAACATTGAGGAAAAACAACTCTCCTTCACCCAGCAGTGGTCAATTTCCAATAGCTTTTCATTGAGGGGTGTCTTTTTCCTAATTATGCTTTAACACAAAATGTTAATCATTAATATTAATAAGTGTTAATAAGAAACAGAATAGGGCTGGATATATGGCTTAGCAGTTAAGAGCCCTTGCTACTCTGGTGGAAGACCAGGGTTTGATTCTTTTTTTTTATATTTTTTTATTTTAATTTTATTTATTTCTGTATGTGTATGAATGTACTGTGTGCATGCAAGTTTGTGCACCCGTGTCGTGCAATGCCGCGGAGGTCAGAAGCGGATCTCGGAGTCCCCTGGAACTGGAGTTCTCCTGGAATTGGAGTTTCAGACGGTTCTCGGCCACCATGTGGGTGCTGGGGATCGAACCCGGGTCCTCTGTAAGAGTGGTCGGCGCTCTTAACCGCTAGGCCATCTCTCCAGCCCCAGGGTTTGATTCTTAATACCCACATGGAGACTAACAACTGTCTGTAAGTTCCAGGAGATTCTATGCCCTCTTCTGACTTCCACAGGCACTACACAATATGGGAGTACTTACATACATGTAAGCAATACACTCATACACATAAAATAGCAGTAAAAATAATAACAATAATAATAAATAAACATGAGAACAATTTACTTGGTGGGATGATTAGTTTTATTTATTTATTTTTAATTTGTTTATTATTTTTTAAGGGATCCACAATATAAGAGCACAGTTGTTTTCAGATCACATTGACGTTGCTCAGTTTGCCATACAATTAGGTAATTGGTGCTAGCATCCACAGATGAGGGATACCATTCGTCGTTTGTTTTCCTGGGACTGTGTTACTTCACTCAGCATGATATCTTCTAGCTCCAGCCATTTACCTGCAAAGTTCATGATGTCATCTTTCTTTACCACTGCATAGACCTCCATTGTGTAGGTGTACCACATTTTCTCTATCCACTCATCAGTTGAGGGGCACTTGGGTTGGTTCCAGCTCCTTGCTATTGTGAAGAGAGCTGCAATAAACATGGCTGTGCATGTATCTCTGTGGTAAGATGAGTCTTGTGGGTACATGCTCAGGAGTGGTATGGCTGGGTCAGGTGGGGGTTTTAACTGACAACTTGACACAACATAAAGTTGTACTGGAAGGGTCTTAATTATCATTTATCTAGGTTGGCTTCTCAGCATGCAGTGCAGCATTATCTTGATTGATAATTGATCTGGTCCACTGTGTGTGGCATCATTCCCTGGGTTGGGTCCTGAACTGAATAAGAGTGAAGAAATATAAGTATCAAGCAAACAAGGATCTATACATCCATTTATTTTCTTTCTGCCCTGGATGTGCTGTGATACTTTCAGTCTCTCCTGCAATGACTATAACCTAATGTTGTAAGCTCAATAAATCCCTTTCTTCCCTTATGATGATTTTTGTCAAGGAATTTGTTAAAGTAACAAAAATTTAACCTGAATAGAAATTAGTAGTAGAAATGGGGGGTTTGCTATGTTAGATCTGACCATGTGGCTTTTAGGCCTTGCACTGTTTTGTGGGAGAAAAGTGGAGACATCATTAGGAAGTTTATTCCAGAAAAAGCCAATGATTGCTGTGGACAGAGCTTAATGGGCTGCTTTTTTTCTGAACTTAGAATATAATAATTTGATGAGAAGTAAAACTGTCCTCTCTCTCTCTGGAGCTGTTGACTTGGATTCTGGTCAATTCTGGCTGTTTCCTTTCATGGGCTGACAGTTTGTTCAGGAGTAACCTTTCGATCCTACTAATGAAGCACAAGCAATTAGATATATAGGTATTTAAGCAGCACTAATAGTTATGGTAGGTTACTTTGGCATAGACACATATGTTTGGATGATATGTTAATCCATGAATTACATTTTTACCCCCTGATAGAATATGACAGGTCTTACTGTGGCTTATAACATCTCCTAACCTGTAGAGGATGTAGGCTTGTGGCATCAGCCAGGGGTTATTCCTCCAAGGAGAGAGCCAATAGCCAATTAGTTTTGGGCTATACAGGCACATGGCTGCCTCTGCTGCACAGATTTCAGGCAGGTGAGGTGTAGCTGGTGCTGACAGTGGGGGTGTGGTAGAATGTAAATAAGGGCTGCGATTGGGGTGAACGGTGATGAAACTACAGCAATGTAGTCTGGACACTCATTGATCAACTTGATTGAACAAACAACCTGTCACCCCCCACTGAAGGTGGACTGTGGGGGTTTGGGCACAAACAGTCTGTAGATTGGTTTTGCACGAGGATGCTTACTCATGGATTATCACTTATAGCTAAAAAAGGAAAAAAAAAAACCCGAAAGATGCAGCGTGCAGTTATGCAGAATACTGATCTGGGATGGGATGGGGGTGGGGGGGGAAGGGAAAGGACATATGCCTGAACTGAAGTGGAAAAATGAGTACGAAATGCACAAACCATCAATAAAAATTAAATTAAAAAAAATAAAAAAGAATAAATCTTTTTTCTATTAAAAAAAAAAGAATATAATAATTTGAGAATAACATTGGAGGACCAGATCAGATTTCACAAGAGAACAAGGATTCTGTCAGGAACTAAGCAGAGAACTCTCCCTGTAACATTTTGGCTAAGAGTTTGTGTGTATTGATCATGCTAATGATGGCTCAACTTTGAGAAGATTATTGATTTCTTTTCTGTTTATTTTGAGTCAGATTTCACTGTGTAGCTCAGCTGACCTTGAATGCACAGCCCTCTTACTGTCATGGTCCCGGGTCTTCGGCACCACTTGTCACGCGCTGTAGTCTCGCCGGCAAGAACTTCACGCGGACAACAGGATTCTTCTGTGGTAATATTTATTGTGCACAGCTCTTTTGTGAGAAGGACCCTGAAATGGGCAGAAGCACTGCTTAATAGACAGTCTAGAGGGTTCGTGTATGCTCTGGATTGGAAGTGCCCTGATGCCTCATTAGAATGCCCAAGGCGGGCCCAGAGAGCGCGGGCCCAGGAGCGTGGGCTCAGAAGAGGTAGTAGTCATGCGCAGTTTGTCCAATGCAAAGGCAATGGCGGGAGTGGCTTGTAGTACTCAGGAAGTCGGCGCCATCTGAGGGCGTGGTACAGCACACATTGTTTGTGTGGTAGGCTGCCAACAGTTCCCCTTTCTGTTTTAATAGAGCAAGGTCTCTGGGCCACAGCTACGGCGACATGACCTGTCAGAGACTCTATTAAAATTGGCTGGGAGATTGCCTGTCTTAGGTTGCTTCGCAGAGGTATTCCTTACCCATCATGGGGTGGACAGACAGCTTTTGGTCTGTTCCCTGTCTTAGGTTGGTAATACTTGCAGCAGGTCTTACCCGTCATTGACTACTTCTCCAGCATACTAAGCCAAATGTTTGGGGAGGAGCCTGCTTCCAAGCCGCAAGGGCCTGTGCAATGACTACTTTATCGTGCTGATGCTGGGCACGGAGGCTACACATAATCCAGAGCATAATTATAATCCCTCCACATGAAATAGGCCAAACCCTGCCACCCCTGCCATTCTTTGAAGTGTGAGACAGGCAGCAGTAATCCAGGAGGCCAGTCCTTCAGAAGGGAGGCGTCCACTCTAGTCGAGTTCACGGTGACAATAGCCATACAAAGTTGGTTCATCAAGCTGTCAAATTCTCCAGTCCAATTACCTAAAAGATATCTAGACAATTGGTTAGACAAATTTGCTTGCCCTTGTGAAGTTTTGATATTGGATGCTGGTCACACATAGGCCAGAATATTTCCACTCACAGCCAAGCTGGGCTAGCTGCCATAGTTCAAATGTAGTAGAAGTATTCCAAAAGGTAAAAAGGCTGTTAATTGTCCAGCGTACTCCCCGTGACTGGCATCCTGTCCAAGGGGGCAAAGCTGTTTCCCTCCGGCCAGTACAGAAGGGTGACCAATTAGGTTGCAGCAACACTTTTTCCCTTCTCTATATAATACAGATTACATAAAGGCAGACAAATCTACATTTATGGAAAGCATTAAGCATTTGCTGCATGGAAGATTTTTTAGTTCTAATCTAGTAGTACAGAGTCACAGAGCATATTTTTAACACTTAACTTGTAGGTTCATTGAATATGGTTATGTTTTCAACTCCTGGGATAAATGGGTAGCTGTTTTTAAATCTCTACTGAAAATTAATTGAAATAGCTCTGGTTAAGCATTGGTATTTAGAAAAAAAGTAAAAATCAAATGGTTTATTGTTGCTTTTTGCCATTTGGTAGCATTTACACACAGGCTTCGATCTTCAGAATACCCTGGATTCAGTAGACAAAGCTTTTAATGAAGTTTTGTACAATAGAAAACTTCTCAGCAGTCAAATTTAAGACTGTATCAAAAAATACATGCAAAACATACTTTTTTGGAAAAACATTTAACTTGAACCAAAGCACCATAAACACAAACGCAGATTGGGACATTTGCCTCATGGGCATGTCGCGCCCCCGGGGAACAAAAGGAGGTGGAGCATTTCCCAGATGCATAAGGCAGGAGGAGCTGAAGGCAGGAGAGCGGGAAAGCTATGGGACCTGGTTACGTTCAGTTTTAACCTTTTCTTTCACCGGGCGGGGCGAAAGTGTTATTTTGTACCGGACTGCTTCCTCCTCTAATTCCTCCTCCTCAGCATAGCGGTAATTTCTCATTAGAATACTGAATCATTTAATGTCAGGGCTTGTAGGTCTCTAAATGGGTATAAGGTACCTTTATTAATAATCTCGCTAGCATCCTCTTTTTTCTTTGAATGCGCATCTAACCTTTCACTCCGTTCTGTTTCTGACATGCTTTCCTGAAGGTCCGCAAGGGCTTGTTGTCCTTCCCTAATTTCTTCTTTACAGTTTTGATCGTCCCAGCAAGAGAGAGTAAACAATGGTACAAGGACAATTACAACAGCCAATAAAATGATTAAGCAAGATTGGAATCCCTCTAGATCGTCAGAGAAAAGCATATCTCTCAGAACTTAACTTAAAGAAAAACTTACCTGGCCACAGTTCTGAACCCTCTTCGGAAGTCGAAGGGTCCTCTCGGCACCAGCGACGATGTCAGGTTCCTGGGCCCGGGCTCTCGGCACCACTTGTCCCGGTCCCGGGTCTTTGGCACCACTTGTCACGCGCTGTAGTCTCGCCGGCAAGAACTTCACACGGACAACAGGATTCTTGTATGGTAATATTTATTGTGCACAGCTCTTTTGTGTGAAGGACCCCGAAATGGGGCAGAAGCACTGCTTATATAGCAGTCTAGAGGGTTCGTGTATGCTCTGGATTGGTACAGTGCCCTGATGCCTCATTAGCATGCCCAAGGCGCGGGCCCAGAGAGCGCGGGCCCAGAGAGCATGGGCTCAGAGAGTAGTAGTCATGCGCAGTTTGTCCAATGCAAAGGCAACGGTGGGCGGGAAGCGGCTTGTAGTGACTCAGGAAGTTGGCGCCATCTTAGGGCATGGTACAGCACACATTGTTTGTGTGGTAGGCTGCCAACATCTTACACAGCTTTCCTGAGTACTGGGATTATACACACTATATCACCATGCCTAAATAAACATTGGATTCTTAAGAACTCAATTTCCTCTTCTTTAAATTAGGAATAATAAGAGTGCATATTTTGTAAGATTGTTGTAAGCATGAAAGCCCTGTTTTATCACTCTTACTAATTTTCTACAATGTGCCACTGCTGATGTAGGAACCTGAACTAGAAGGAATGAGCTTTTGAATGCATAGATGTTGTATTAGTCACTTTTCTGTTGCTGTGATAAAACCACCCTGCAAGGGAACTTATAAAAGGAAGAGTTTATTTGAGCTTATGATTGACGGCTCCAGGGAATCAAGAGTCCATTGTGGCAGAAGGCATGGCAGCTGGAGCAGCAAGCCGAGGTTCACATCTCTCAATAAGCACTGTCAAGAGAGAGAGAGACTGGAAACCATGAGGCTTGTTAAACTCACTAAGCCTGCCCCTGATGACATACTTCCTCCAGCATGGCCAAACCTTCTAAGACCTCCAAGAACAGTGCTATTAACTGGTGACAAAATGTCTGAATACTTAAAGCCTATGGGGGGACACTCTCATTCAAACCACCACAGATGTCATAGACTATGGAGAAGCAAACATGAAGCAAATGAAAATACAGTATAATGGGTGTGATATTAGAAACAAGTTCAGGCTCTAAGGGTCAGGATGCATTGTGACATTCAGAGTAGGAAGCTTCAGCTAGGATTGGGCATGGGAATAGCAAGGGGAGGAGCTCAGTTACCAAGACAGCATGCACATGAGGATTGCATGTGAGGAAGCGGATTATGTTCTCCAGAATCTGGCGCTGTTTTTTTTATTTAGGGGGGGGGCAGGGTCTCCCTTTAGTCCCAGTTGTCCTGGAGCTCACTCTGTAGTCCAGGCTGGCCTTGAACTCACAGAGCTCCACCAGCCTCTGCCTCCTGAGTGCTGGGATTTATTAGTGACTCCATGCTCGGATTTATTTATTTTTCTTTTTTACTGGAGCTGTTTTTAACTAGGGACTGACCCACAAGACTTTTCAGTCATTCCCAGGATATGCAGCTTAATAATAGGGGACATTAGGAAGGAAGATATTGAATTGGAAAGTGCCTTTGTGGTGTTGAGTTTTGATTGGTATGCTGTCATGGTCTTTGTGTAGAACATTAATTCAATGTAAAGTATCAAAATATGTGTGGTGGTGACAGTCTATGCAGGCTGGGATGGGGTAGCCAAAGTAATCACAGGAAGGAAGGGAGATATTGGAAAAAATAGACCTTTTGTGGGTGCTGGGCAGAGAGATTTCTAAGAATACAATAATGGTTTGTGGTTGAAGTTTTTGTGTACAAGTGGAAGTGATGAGGGAGTCAGGTAGAGAGACAGAGTATTATGTATTTGTCAGGAAATGAAATATATGGGGATGTTTAAGTTGGGGAGTGTATTGAGGGAGAGGAAGTATTTGCATATAGTCTGTGATTTTCAAGTTTGAGATGCTGTTGAGATATGGTGGAAAATTAAAAAGGTAGGGACGAGCAGAAGGGAATAAGGTCATCGAGCGTGTGCCCTTGAGGGTGATCCTGAGACTCCAGTCTATCCTCCTAGTCTCCCTAGGCTTTCTGAATGCTGTGGGGTCATCTGTGTTCTTGTGGCACATGATCTCTGCCAGGTTGTATTGTGTCACCACAGGCCCACATCAATGGAGCCAACCAACTGTGGGCCAAAATAAAGCTTTCTTCGCTGGTATTTTCACATCTGTCTTCTGTCTTTGACTGGGCCTTCGGACATTTCTTCTAGAGCTCATCACCTAACTTTTACCCCCATTGCTGAGCAAATATTTTATAGATCATAATTCAGTTCATTTTGTCCTGTTACAATGAACTCCTTTCTTATTTGGCCAGGTGTTCATGTCATAAAGTAAGCCCTTTATTGGAGGAGAAGCCTAGACACATGTTTTAGAAATTTATTCTGAAATTGATTCATACCCAGTGGCTATACCGTGTTAAAATATGGCCAAGTTGGCTGGCAGGTGGATCGGTGCTTGCTGTGTAAGTATAGTGACTTAAGTTCAAACCTCATAACTCATGTAAAGTCAGATGTAGAAGCATGTGCATATACTCCAGTGCTCCTGTGGGAAGATTGGGGGTTTGGACAGGAGGATTCCTAGAAACTTGTGGTGTATGCCCAGTGAACAACAAAGAAGAGGTTCTGCCTCAAACAAAATGGAGGGTAAAGGCTAATATGTGTGTTTGTCCTTTGACCTCTAACACAATTGCTATGGAATACACTCACATATATAAATGCACACACAAACAGATACATGCACATAATCATACCCACACCACACACAAATACATAAATACAAATGTACTTATTAATGGAGACCAAAGGATATATAATCTGTTGCCTTTAATTGGAGATGCAGAAGACCCTGTCACATGATTTATTTGCTGAGTCTGAATGCCAGAAGACCAGGAAATCAAGCTCCAGTAAGTTTCAGTTTGAGTGTTGGGCAAGATGGATATTCCAGCTCATAAACAATCAGAAAGAGAATGTTCATTCTTATCCCATTCTTCATTCTATTGAGACCCCCAATAAATTCGATGATGTCTATCCACATTGGGCAGAACAGTGTTCTTTATCTACTCAACCACTTTGCCTGCTAATCTTATCCAGAAACACAAATATACATCCAGAACAATATTTAACCCAAACCTGCCCATTTCTTGCCTCACTAAAGTTGACACATTAAATTAACATCCAAAATTCTACCTCTTGTCAACTTGTCATCATTACACATATCCTTAAAACTCTTAATCTTCAAATAAACAAAATAAAAGGGTCCTGATTCCACTTAATATGAAATGAATATCCTGAAAATGTGCAGATACCTTTTTTCAGGAGGAAGAAGCAAAGCCCTCAAATGCTAAAAAAGAAAAAAACCAAAACAGTGACTAGAATAGAGGCCACATACAAATGGGTGATAAGTGGAGCAACCTAAGCTATAGGAGATCTCTGAAGCTCAAAGCACCTCTGTTTTTCTGTATTTATGAAAAATGCAAATTATATATTTTCTCAGAAAATAGATACAAGATTTGCATATTACAACATATTTACTTGATTTCACATACATTTAACACATGGTTTCATTTTAATAATTACATTATTCCTCATTCTCTGAAATCTGAAGAATTTACATAAGATTGCTGAAGTACATGGCTACTTCACCACTCAGCTATTTAAAATGTACAGATGAAGAAAGAAATAAGCATGGGTAAGTTTCATGCAAGGACGTAAATACAAGGAGCTAAATAAGCCTGGATAAGTTTCATACAAGGAGGTAGAACCTTAAGCAATGGAGCAGAGTTTAATTGGCCTAATGTTTTCCCATTTCCTGGTTTTTGCCAGAACTAAAGTGTTTCCATGGTTTATCTCACAGGATGTCAGAAGTTTTCTCTGAGATTTTAGTGCCACTATTACATTGTAGAATGCTTCCACCTCAGAAAAGAAAGATGAGCCAAGCAAATACGAACATAGATCTGGAATGGCACACTGGGCTGGAAGTCGGGGTAGAAGTTAGTAATGTATTCATTGAGCATGCTAATTACAAGTTGAGAGTTATTCATCTTACATTATGTCAATGGCACTCTGACACAAAGTGAGAAGTAGAATGTGGAGGAAAACCTCACAGGTTCCCTAATGGAAACAAATATCACATGTATTCAGAAAAGTCCCAGGTACCATGTCAACAGTGATATTTCTCCTCATTTCCCAAGTCAGTATAAATTATTTTTATTTCGCACAGTTGATTCTGTTCTCATTTTCCACATATGAAAAATGTTTTTTTCGTAAATTAACATGTGCTCAAACATGATCAATGGAAAAAGCTATAAGTTCCTCATCTTCGTCTGAAAGATTCGGAAGACTTTCTTTGAAGGAGGCAGACTCCAGATTGGCCTCTGTACCTGCCTTCTGCCATCTAAGGGTGAAGTATTTCTCAAAATTTCAATAAACTCTCTATAATCAATAAATATAATATATATTTATATGAAATAATTTTGTAATGCATAGCCTAAAATCATGGCTACTGGCTTCAAGTTTTCTTTGGGGGCTTGCTTGGTTACCAGCTGATGAAACAAAAGATATGCTCCCAACCGTAGCCCATCATGGTATAATCTGAGCAGTGGTTCCTGGAATCCAAGGTACACTTAACAATATAGCCATCTTGGTTTTCTATGTAACTATAAGTTATCAAAAGAAATGCTATCTATGAGAAAAAGTGTGATGTCTTACATGAAGTTCACCATTTTCTTATGTTATCAGTCTGTAGTCAGTATCATTTGACAGGTGGGCCTACAGTAGCCCTGTCAAATGATACTGACTCTTCTTCATATCCAGTAACTTAAATAGTGTGATGTAGAATGAATAGTACTTCAACAATGTAAATCAATAAATGATGCTGCGTGTTAAACAAATATGAAAGTTAAGAAAGCATGTATACATATATGTGTATACATTTATTTATATTTCTCATACAAAAATGTTCATAACCACATGACAATTATAGTCATTCTGTGACTATTATAAAGCTAATCATGCTGCTGCTTGCAAAGAACCATCTGTCTTGCTTTTGACTTCCACATCACAGTCCATCATGGAGGGAAGCTAAGGCAGGAAGTCCAGGCCAGCAGAAGCAGAGACCAAGGAGGAATGTGGCATATTGCCTTGCTCTCCCAGGCGTTGCTCAGTTACCCTTCTCATACAGCTAGATCTACCTGCCCAGGAATGGCATTGCCCACAGAGGTCCTGTCCCTCCTGGCTTTCCTATGTCATTTATCAACTATGAAACTCACTCACAGACATGGCCACAGGCCGACCCATGGAGGAAGTACCTCAAATGTGGTTTGCTCTTCCAAAATGTCTTCAGTTTTTGCCAAATGGACAAAAACAAACAAACAAACAAACAAACAAACAAACAACTCACCCAGTAAAACAAACCCCTTACCACACAAATACAACCTTTTTTTTTTCTTTCTTTTCTTTTCTTTTTCTTTTCTTTTTTTTTTTTTTTGGCTTTTCGAGAACAAGGGTATCCCTGTACCCCAAGCTGTACCTGGAACTCACTCTGTAAACCAGGCTGGCTTAGAACTCAAAAAGATCGCATGCCTCTGCCGCCTCCCGAGTGACTAGATTAAAGGCATGCACCACCACAAACACACCGGTGCAAATACAACCTTATTAAATGATAATCTTTCCTTTCTTGTTTGTTCTCAAGATCTTCTATTAATATATTAATATAAAATATACAAGTGGCAGGGGCGTGAGGATGGTCTAGTGTTAGGAGTCAAAACGACTGCTCTGACAGAGGACCTGGGTTTGATCCCAGCACCCACATGGCGGCTAAGAACTGTCTTTAACTCCAGTTCTGGGGGAATCCGATGCCCTCTTCTGACCTCCGCAGCACTGTACAACACAGGTGCACAGACTTACATACAGATAGCATGTTGGTACACATAAAAAATAAATAAAATAAAAAATAAAGTGCAAAATACCACTGTCTTTAAAATTTCCAGTTTTAACGGGCTGGAGAGATGGCCTAGTGGTTAAGAAGCGCCGACTGCTCTGCAGAGGACCCCGGGTTCGAGCCCCAGCACCCACAGGGTGGCTTGAGAACCGTCTGGAACTCCAATTCCAGGAGAACTCGCCAGTTCCAGGGGAAACCGACCCCCCCTTCTGACCTCACCGGTGGGCATTGCAGACATGAGTGCACAAACCTGCATGCAGTCAGTAAATTCATACACATAAACAAATAAGTAATGAAAGATTAAAAAAAATTCCAATTTAAATGCCCAAGTTCTCTTTTAAAATGCAGTATCTCTTAACTGCATGGTGTTGTAAAATAAAAAAAGGTTAAATACTAATTAAATTTTTTTATTTCAAAAGAGAAGAACCAGACAAACTTCAGCAAAACCAGCTCAGGTCCCTTTGTGTTAATTTTTGCCATTGTGGCATCCGAAGGGCATTTGATCAGATGCTGGTTCTCTCTAGAAAGCACTTCTGCCTTCGCTGGCCCTAGAATGAAGGGGGGGGGGTGTTGAATTTGCAGAAATCTAGCATGTTCTTTTCCTTTTGTCTAGAGATAGGTGCAGAATGTAATAAATTGCTTATTACTGTCCCATCATGCTGGCAGCAGTTTCTTTGCAGCTTCACAGAGGACCTGGGTTTGAGTCCCAGCACCCACATTGTGGCTAACAACTGTCTGCAACTCCAATTCCCGGAGAACACCAGTTCCAGGAGAACTCAACACCCTCTTCTGACCTCTGTGGGTATTGCTTGACAGTGATGTACTTATGTAGGTGCAAGCAATATACTCATACACATAAAATAAAAAATAAATGAGAGCTGGAGAGAATGGCCTAGAGCGGTTAAAGTGCCGACCGCTCTTACAGACCCCGGGTTCTATCCCCGCACCCACATGGCGGGGCCGGAAAAATGTTCTGAAACTCCAATTCCAGGGAACCGTCTGAAACTCCAATCCCAGGGGAATCCGAGACCCTATTCTGACTTCTGCCGGCGTGGTTGCATGACACGGGTGCACGAAATGCAGGCAGACAGTACTTCATACACATACAGAAATAAATAAAAGAAAAAAAAAATAAAAAAAAAATAAAAAAAATAAAGGAGGGCTGGAGAGATGGTTTGTTTGGTGGTTAAGAGCACTGACCTGCTCTTGCAGAGGACCGGGTTCTAGCCCCAGCACCACTGGCGGCTGAGAACTGTCGTAACTCCAGTTCAGGAGAAGTCCGTTCCGGGGAGTCCGACAACCCTCTTCGACCTCCGCGGCATTGCAACGACACGGGGGCACAAACAACATGCAGACAGTACACTCATACACATCACACACACAAAAAAAGTGTTAAATAATATTTTAAAACATTCATATTTTGTTTTCATACGTACAAAAATAAATAAAATTGAAAAAATGAATTTTTAAAACATTTCATTTATTTTTTCATACACATACAAAAAATAAATAAAATTAAAAAATAAATGAAATGTTTAAAATATTCATTTAACACTTTTTGATGAGGTCCCATTTGTTTGACCTTATTTCCTGTGCAGCTGCTGTCTGGTTAGAAAGTCTTTTCCTCACTAGGTCTTGTAGTTCTACAAATTTTTTTTTCTTCTACCATTTTCAGGGTTTTAGGTTTCAGGTTGAGGTTTTTGAGCCATTTGGAGTTGAATTTTGGGCAAGGTGAGAGTAGGGGTTTTAATTTTTCTTCTACAATGGTGATTCCAATGTTTGCCATGCACCACTTCCTGAAGATGCATCCTTCCTCTATTGATCTCCTTTTTGCTTCTTTTGTTCAATTTGAGGTGGAGCTGAAATTGTAATGAGCTCAAGTTTGGACTTCAATTTTGTTCCATTGGTCCAGCAGACTGTTTTTGGTCCAGTATCAGGCTTGTCTTTAGGACTATTAGCCTGTAATATAGCTTGAAGTCTGGTAAAGCAACCCCCCCCCCCCCGGATTGTACTTTTTGCTCAGGGTTGATTTAGCTATGTGGGGTCTTCTGTCTTTCCATATGAATTTAAGTATTTTTTTCCAAGTCTGTGAAGAAATTCATGTAGATTTTGATTGGAATTTGATTGAATCAGTATATAAATCTGGGTAAAATGGACATTTTTACTACATTAATTTTTCCAGTTCATGAGCATGGGAGTTCTTTCCATCTTTTGATGTCACCTTCAATTTCCTTCTTCAGGGGTTTAAAATATTTGTTGTAGAGATCTTTGGTGTCTTTGGTTATGTTTGTTCCCAGGCATTTTATTTTATTTTATTTTATTTATTTTGAGGTTATTGTGAG
Source organism: Rhizomys pruinosus (assembly GCA_009823505.1). NCBI lineage: Eukaryota > Metazoa > Chordata > Mammalia > Rodentia > Spalacidae > Rhizomys > Rhizomys pruinosus. Next base: position 487,510 of record VZQC01010467.1, on the reverse strand, counting down.
TGGGAAGGTCTTCTTATATCCCTTCTCCAATTGTTTATTGTTGGTGTAAAGAAAACTACTGATTTTTCTAGGTTAATTTTTTATCCTGCCACTTTACTGAAACTCTTAATCATTTCTAAGAGTTTTCTGTTGGAGGTTTTAGCATCCCTTAGGTAAACTATCACATCATCTGTACAAAGGGATAGTTTGACTTCCTCTTTTCTGATTAGCACTTCTTTAATTTCCTTCTCTTGTCTTATTGCCGTTGCAAGTGTTTCAAGCACTGTGTTGAAGAGGAGTGGTGATAAGGGGCAGCCTTACAGGGTTCCTGCCTTTAAGGGGAATGCTTCCAATATTTCTCCATTTAGGGTGATGTTGGCTGTGGGTTTGCTATATATGGCTTTGATCATGTTGAGGAATGTTCCCTTCAGTCCAATTCCCTCAGGACTTTAAACATGAAGGGATTCTGGGTCTTGTCAAAGGCTTTTTTCGAGCAGCCAGTATTCTTAACTGCTGAGCCATTTCCCTAGCCCCTATTTCTTCCCCTTTATACCTATGGTTACTTTCCATTTTCCTGGCTCCTGAAATTATATCAGGATATATACTCACATCTAGAAATTTGGCACTAAGTTCCACCAAAGACAGGGGGCACTGATTTTTCTGGTTCTGTATTATTTCATTTAGCAAAGTTTCTAGTTCCATTTATTTACCTGAAAATTTCATGATTTTATGTGTCTTTATTGAGTAGAACTCAATCATATAAATGCACCACATTTTCATTAAATATTCATCAGTTGAGGGACATTTAGGTTTGCTTCCATTTTTTAGCTATTGCGAAAAGAGCAGCAACAAACATGCAAATATATATATATATATATATATATATATATATATATATATTAGGATAAGTCTGTTGGGTATGTATATATAGAGGACAGATGTGACCAGATCATGTGGTAGATGTAGCTTTAGTCTTTAAGTATTCTCCATACTAATTTCCACAATTTTGTAATCCCAACCACAGTGGATGAGGGTGCCCTCTTTCCCTGTATCCAGGCCAGCATTTGCTGTCATTTGTTCTATTAATCTTAGCCATTTTGAGTGGGGCTAGATGAAATCTAAAAATAGTTTTGACTTGCATTTCCCTAATTACTAAGGATATTGAACATGTTTTAAGGTGATTCTTAACCCTTGCTATTTCTTTTTTTGAGATCTCTTTGTTCAGACCAATAACAAATTTTATAATTGGGTTACTTGTTTTCTTGATTCTTTGTATATTCTAGATATTAATCCTATGTCAGATGACTGGCTGATGAATATTTTCTTCTACTCTTCAGGCTTCCTTTTGTTTCCTTTGCTATACAGAAGTTTCTTGGTAAAACAAAACAAAACAAAACAAAACAAAACACCTCAGAAGTTTCTTGGTTTAATGGGGTACCATTTGTCAATTGCTGAGTATAATTTCTGAGAAATTGATGCGCAATTTTAGAAAGTCCTTTCCTTCACCCATAATTTACAGGGTACTGGCTATTATGTTTTCTTCTAACAGTCTCAGAGTTTCAGGTTTCCCATAGTCTTTGATCCAATTGGAGTTAGCCTTTATGGAAGATGATAGGTCTGGGTCCAATTTCATTCTATGCATGAGAATCTATTTACCAGAACCATTTGTTGAAGAGCTTTCTTTCCTCCAGTGTGTGTTCTTGGCAATTTTATCAAATATCAGATGTTTGAAACTGTGCACTCATGTTTGGGTCTTCTATCTTGTTTCATTTGTCTATCTATCTATCTATCTATCTATCTATCTATCTATCTATCATCTATCTATATATCTATCATCTATCACCTATTTTTATGTCAGTAATGATATTTTGTGATTATAGTTGTGTAATATAGTTTGAGATCTGGTATGGTAATTCCCCCAGCATTGCTCTTTGTATTCAGAATTATTTTGGCTATCCAGGTTCTTTTGTGTTCCCATGTGATTTTTAGAAAGAAATTTTTCTATTTCTGTGACAAATATCACAGGGATATTGGTAAGACTATAACTGAATCTGTAAATTGCTTTTGGTAGCGTGGTCATTTTCATTATATTGATTCTACCAATCCAGGAGTATGGGAAGTCTTTCCATCTCTTTGATTCTTCCTCAATCTTTTCTTCTAAGGTTCAAAGTTTCTATTGCATAGGTCTTTATTATCTTTGGTTACATATATTTCTAAACATTTTGAGGCTATTGTGACTGGAAGTGCTTCCCTAAAATTTTTCTCTTATTGGTTATTATTTATTTTTGCAGATTGATAATGTAATTGCCATTTTGCTGAAAATGTTGATCATTTCTAGAAGATTTCTGCTGGAAATATTTCAATCTTTATGTATAATAGAATATAATCTGCAAATGATGATATTTTCACTTTTCCAATTAATACTCCTTTAATTTCTTTCTCTTATATTATTGCTCCAGTAAAGTTTCAAGCACTGTATTGAAAAGGAGCAGGGATAGGGGTCAGCCTTGTCTGGTTCCCAATTTTAATGGGAATGCTTCAAGTTTTTCCCATTTAAAATAATGCTGACTTAGAGTTTATTGTATATCTCCTTAGGTATCTTGTTATACCCCATCCAGTCAATTTCCTCTATGACTCTTCATGAATGCATGTCAGATTTTGTCAAAGGCGTTTTCAGCACCTTTTGAGATGACCATGTGATTTTTGTCTTTTAAGTCCATTTATACGATTTATTATGTTTTTTGACTTATGCACAATGAATCTTCTCCACATCTTTTAATAAACATTTCTTGATATTTTTCATCTGTGTCTGTACATGATTTGCGAGTATGTTGTGTGATATGTGTAACTCACTCTGGCTAGTCAGATGCTCTCCAGTTGACTCAGTGGGATGGAACCTAGGTCTAAAGAGAGCCAGTGGGAACAAAATAGGCTCTTATTACCTAACAAAGAAGGGGCTGGGTGTAGCAGGATGTGAGTAACTCACCCTGGCGAGTCAGGTTCTCTCTGGCAGCTTCAGTGGGATGGGGCCAAGGCCCAAGGAGAGCCAATGACAACATAATTACCATGCATTCCATAAGTTATTTTTATTGTCATAATTTCAGCAAAATACATTTTTATAATACTTTTATTGATGTTTTGTGTATTTCAGACATCATTTTTCAGTTCAATTTAGATTTATTTCCCTTTCCCTTTTTCCAACCCCACCCCAGTTCAGGCACTCTGCTATACATGACCTGCATCTTTCTCTCAGGATCTCTAAAGTTTTTCTCTGAAAAGGTTTATTGTCCTAGGCAGAATTCAACCACAGAAGTCTGTTCCTTGACCCAGTCCTCATGCTGCTGTGGTTCCCTCTCTACTGTACCACTCCAAAGTATGCCCATGTACAAGTTATATATGTACCAGAATTATGTCCTCCAGGAATAAACTGTATGTTAATTCCTATATATGTCCAGGAGTTCATTTTTTCTTTTTAATTTTATATCACTCTAAAATATGTATAAATGCCTTCTGCCCATATACATTAATTACCATGTCTGAAAGTAAGTGGTAAGCCAATTCTGGGGCTCATTATTAGATTCAAATGATAACATCACAGTTACTTTCAGATAGAAAGAAATATAACAGTAACATTGCTCAGGTTACCTTTCAATTGGGGGATTTGGTACTAGCATCCACAAATAAGGGAAACCATCCTCTGTTTTTTTTTTGGGGGGGGGGGCTGTGTTACTTCACTTAGCATAATGGCTTCAAGTTCCATCCATTCACCTGCAAATTTCTTGATGTTATCTTTCTTTACGCCTGCATAGAATTCTGTTGTGTACATGCAAGTGTACAGATGGCCTCTGGAATGCCAGAGAGTGTTACCAAAGGCCACTAAACCAATAAAGCAAATATGGGTCTCCCTGAGTCAAGCAAGACTCCACCGTCAGCACCAGCTACACCTCACCTGCCTGGAAATACTGTGCAGCAGAGGCAGCCATGTGCCTGTATATCCCAAATCTAATTGGCTATTGGCTCTCCCCTTGGAGAAATAACCCATGGCTGATGCCACAAGCTTACATCCTCTACAGGTTAGGAGATGTTATAAGCCACAGTAAGACCCTGTCATATTTAACAGGGGGGAAATTGTAATTCATGGATTAACATATCCAAACATGTGTCTATGCTAAAGTAACCTACCATAACTATTAGTGCTGTTTAAATACCTATATATCTAATTGCTTGTTCTTCATTAGTAGGATCGAAAGGTTATTCCTGGACAAACTGTCAGCCCATGAAAGGAAACAGCCATAATTGACCAGAGTCCAAGTCAACAGCTCCAGAGAGAGTGGACTGTTTTACCTCTCATCCACCTGTGCCCCTTTTCTAAGCCTAGGGAACAACCTGCGGAAGAGGGGGCGTGGTAGAATGTAAGGGCTGCGATTGGGGTGAATGGTGAAACTACAGCAATGTAGTCTGGACACTCATTTGATCAACTTGATTGAACAAACAACCTGTCACCCCCCACTGGATGGTGGGGCTGTAGGTGTTTGGGCACAACAGCCTGCAGATAGGTTTTGCATGAAGGATGCTTGTACTCATGGATTATCACTTATAGCTAAAAATGAAAAAAAAAACTGAGAGAAAGATGCAGGACAGTTATGGCAGAATGCATGATCTGGGATGGGGAGAGGGTGGGGGGGAGGGAAAGGGAAATAAGCCTGAACTGAATTGGAAAAAATGTATGAAATGCACAAAGCATCAATAAAAACTAATTAAAAAAAAAGAATTCTGTTGTGTAGATGTACAGCATCCTCTTTTTTTGGGGGGGGGGCTGTGTTACTTCACTTAACATAATGGCTTCAAGTTCCATCCATTTACCTGCAAATTTCATGATGTTATCTTTCTTTACCCCTACATAGAACTCCATTGGGTAGATGTACAACATTTTTGTCATCCATTCCTTAGCTGAGGGGCATTTGGGTTGGTTCTAGCTCTTGGCTATTGTGAAGAGAGCTGCAATAAACATAGACGTGCATTTATCTTTGCAGTAAGATGAATCTTGTGGGTATATACCCTGGAGTTGTATGGCTGGGTCAGGTGACAGGCTTATTTTGAGTATTTTAAAGGTTCTCCACACTGCTTTCCACAGTGGTTATATGAGTCTACATACCCACCAGCAGTGGATGAGTGTTTCCCTTTCCCCACAACCTCTCCAGCACTTGGTGTCTTCTGTTTTCTTGATCTTATTCAGGCTTATTAGAGTGAGATGATATCTTAGAGTGGTTTTAATTTGCATCTCTTAATTATTAATGATGTTGAATACTTTTTAAGATGTTTCTCAGCCATCTTTACTTCCTCACTGGTGAAGTCTCTGTTCAGCTCTTTACTCTATTTTTTGAGTGAGACATTTGTTTTCTTGCTTCTTGTTTCTTGAGTAGCTTATATATTCTGAATGTTAACCCTCTGTCAGATGTATCACTGGTGAATATTTCCTCTCACTCTGTGGGTTTTCTCTCACTTCCTTGATTATTTCTTCTGCTGTACAGAAGCTTTTGGGTTTGATTAGGTCCCACTTATCAACTGTTGACTTTATTTCCTGCACAGCTGCTGTTTGATTTAGAAAGTGTTTTCCTACTCCTATATGTCTCATAGTTTGCTATGAACTTTTTCTTCTAATCACCTTTAGAGTTTCAGGTTTCACATTTAGGTCTTTGGTCCATTTGGAGTTGATTTTTGTACAGGGTGAATGTAGGGGTTTATTTGTGTTCTACATATGGTGATCCAGTTTTGCCAGCAGCATTTGCTGAAGATGCTATTTTACCTCCAATGAGAATTTTTGGCCCTTTTATCGAGTATGAGGTGGTGGAAATTGTATGAGCTCAAGTTTTTATCTTCAGTTTTGTTCCATTGGTTAATGGGTCTGTTTTTGTGCCAGTACCAGGCTGTCTTTATGACTATAGCCCTGTAGTATAGCTTGCAGCCTGGTAAGGTGATTTCCCCCCTGTATTGCATTTTTTGCTCAGGGTTGCTTTAGCTTTTCAGGCTCTTCTTCTTTCCATACGAATTTAAGGATTTTTTTTCCAAGTCTGTGAAGAAACTCTTGGGAATTTTAATTGGGATTGCATTGGATATGTATATTAATTTGGGTAGAATGGACATTTTTACTATATTTCTTGTAGAACTTTAAACATGAAGGGATGTTGAATCTTGTCAAATGCTTTTTCTGCATCAATTGAGATGATTGTGTGATTTTTGTCTTTCAGACCATTTGTGTTTTATGATATTTATTGGATTTATGTATGTTGAACCATCCCTGCATCTCTGGTATGTATCCAACTTGATCATGATGGATGATCTTTTTGATGTGGGTCTGCATGTTATTCACAAGTATTTTGTTGAGAATTTTTGCATCTGTGTTCATTAGTGAAATGGGTCTATAGCTTTCTTTTTTGGTTGTGTCTTTGCCTGTTTTTGGTAATAGACTGATGTAGGCTTCATAGAAGGAGTTTGGGAGAGTTCCCTCTGTATCCTTCTGAATAGTTTGAGTAGTAATGGTTGTAAGAACTCTTTAAATATTTTATAGAATTCTGCTGTGAAACCATCTGGGTTTGGGCTTTTTTCTTATTTGAGAGGGTCTTTTTTTATTACATCTTCAATTTCCTCAAATGATATGGGTCTGTTTTAACTGTCAACCTCCTCTTGGTAAAGGTTTGTTTGTTCCCAGGATTTCAGACATTCATCCATTTCTCTTAGGTTTTCAAACTTGGTAGAGTATAGATTTTTGAGGTATTCTCATATGATTGTCTGGATATTTTAATTATCTGTTGTGATGTTTCCCATTTCATCATGAAGGCTAATTTGGAGTTCAGGTCTGTCTATCTTGTTTATCTTTTCAAAGAATCAGCTTTCGGAGTCCTTGATTTTTTTGCATTGTTTTCTTTGCTTCTATTTCATTGATTTCTGCTCTGATTTTTGTTATCTCTTCCTGTCTGTTGGGTTTAGGGTCCATTTGTTGTTGCCTCTCAAGTGTTTTTAGCTGCGGTGTTAGATCATTTATTTTTTCTCTTTCTGTTCTTTTAATGTGGGCACTTAGGGCTATAAATTTCCCTCTTAGGACTGCATTTAAAGTATCCCACAGATTTTGTTGTGTTGTATTGTCTTTTTCATTTAGTTCCATGAATACTTTTATTTCATTCTTTATTTCTTTCCTGAGCCATTCATTATTCAGGATTGTGTTGTTTAGTTTCCATGTGTTCTTGTAGCTAGTGGGGCTTATTCTGGTGTTAATATTGAGCTTTATTGCATTGTGGTCTGATAGAATGCATGAAATTATTCAATCCATTTATATTTGTTGATATTTCTTTTGTGTCCCAGTATGTGGTTGATTTTGGAGAATGTTCTGTGGCGTACTGAGTAGAAAGTATAGTCTCTGGTGTTTGGGTGAAATATTCTATAGATGTCTGTGAGGTCCATTTGTTGTATTGTATTGTTCCATTCCAATGTCTCTCTGTTTATTTTTTGTCCAGTCGATCTATCCAAGGGGCTCAGAGGGGTATTGAAGTCTCCCACTATTAATGTCATGGGATTAATCTATGTCTTGAGAACCTGCAGAATTGTATTTATATAGTTTGGTGCACCTGAGTTTGGTGCATAACATTTAGGATTGTGATGTTTCCCTGTTTAATTTTTCCTTTGATAAGGATATAGTGTCCCTCTTTGTCTCTTTTGATTGACTTTACTCTGAGGTCTGTTTTGTCTGATATTAGGATAGCAACTCCTGCTTGCTTTTTGTACCATTTGCTTGGAATATTTTTTCAGTCCTTTCACTCTAAGGTGCTGTCTGTCATTGAGGGTGAGATAGGTTTCTTGGAGGCAGCATACAGTTGGATTCTGTTTCCTAATCCATTCTCCCAGTCTATGTCTTTTGATTGGGGAGTTTAGACCATTAATATTTAAGGTCATTATGGAGAGATGTGTGTTGCTTCCTTTCCACTTATTCCTGGTTTGCATTCTTGGTCTAGGTTCGTATTTACGGTTCTATGCTTTTATTAGCTTCTTTCTTTAGTTGGTTATGGATAGCTGCTCCTTTCCCCTGTTCTTTGAATTGCTTCGAGTATTTTCTGAAGTGTTGGATTTTTTGAAATGTATTCTTTCATCTTGTTTATGTCACGAAATATTTTTCTTTCTCCTTCAGCTATAATTGACATTTTTGCAGGGTATAGTAGTCTGGGTTGGCATCTAAAGTCGTTAATACTGGGAATACTTTGGTCCACATTCTTCTGGCTTGCATAGTTTGCATTGAGAAGTCAGCTGTAATTCAGATGGGTTCCCCCTTATATGTAATTTGTTGTTTTTCTCTTGTGGCTTTCAGAATTTTGTCTTTGTTTTGAGCATCTAGCATTTTAACTATGATATGGCATGGGGAGTTTCTTTTCTGGTCTTGTCTATTTGGTGTTCTATGTGATTCTTATATTTGTATAGGTTTGTCTTTTTTCAGTTTGGGAAAATTTTCTTCTATTATCCTGTTGAAGATCTGGTCCATAAAGTTGTCCTGGCAATCTTCTTCCTCCATCCTTATGATGCGGAGATTTGGTCTTTTCATAGTATCCTACATTTCCTGGTTATTCCACTCTCGTGGTTTTTTTTTTTTTAATTTTCATAGTCTTCATTTGAGCATTTTAAATTTTATTATTATTATTATTATTATGATGATGATGATGATGATGATGCCTATGAGTGTACTGTCTGCATGTAGGTTGGTGTACCCATATCATGCAATGCACGTGGAGGTCGACGCCTAGAAGAGGGCGTCAAATTCCCTTGGAACTGGAGTTAAAGACAGTTCTTTGCTGCCATGTGGGTGCTGGGAATCGAACCTGGGTCCTCTGCAAGAGCAGTTGGTGCTTTTAACTGCTGAGCCATCTCTCTAGCACCGCTTGAGCATTTTAGATGTTCTGTGTTATCCTGCAGGCCTGATATTCTATTTTCTGCTTCATCCCTTCTGCTTCTGAGTCTTTCTCCTATCCTTTCCTGTTGATTGGATGAATGTTCAATTTCCTTTTTCATTTCTTCCTGTGATTTCTTTAGTATTTCCATTTCCTTTTGCAGGTTGTCATTCTCTACTTGTAGTTTCTTGTTTTGCTGGTCTCTTTCTTTTTTCATTTCAGCTTGGGATATTTTCAGTGTTTCCACTTCCCTCCAGAGTTTCTCATTCTCTCCCTCTAGTTCTTTTCAGAGTTTGTGTTTCTCTTCCTCTAGTTCTTTTTGGAGTTCGTGTTTCTCTTCCTCTATTTTTTTTTCAGATTTTGTATTTCTCTCCCTCTAGTTCTTTCCAGTGTTTACCACTCTTTTCTTCTAGATCCTTCCTGAGTTTTTCATTTTCTCCCCTTAGTTCTCCGATTTGTTCCTTATATTCTTTGATTTCTTTGAATATGTTCATAATTGTTCATTTAAAGTTTAAGGTCTGTGTCTTGGTTTTCTTCCAGGGAGATCTCATTGTAGAAGTCTTCCGTTGGACTGGTAGAGTTCATATAGATTTATTTTGAGCTTTTCCCATGTTTTTTCATTGTGGATTTTTGTTTGTTTGTTTGTTTGTGGTTTTGGATTCTGGTGTCTCAATGTTGGCTGTGCAGACTAGGTTCACTATCACTGAGCCTGCTAGATAATCTGTACCCAGCACCAGTAGTTTGAGTGTATGTGAGGGGAGTGCTTTAGCCTGAGGGGATACCCTGCTTACCCGCTGCCACCCTGTCTAGGTGCACTCACTCAGTGATGGCTCTGGAACCCAGGTGGGAGGTCCCAGGGGCGGGTTTAGGGTGCCAAAGCCACAAGACATTTCTGCCTTGCCATGGCCCTACACTGTGCCCAGGCTGTGATGGTCTCTGGAACATAGGGGTGGATCTAGCCCTCCAAAGTCCCAAGGTATTTCTTCCTTACCATCCTGCTGTGCTGAGTTCCAGCAGCAATGGTCTCTGAAACCCAGGTGGGAGTGTCCAGGGCGGAAGGCAGTTCCTCCTTACCTTGCTGCTGTGCTGTCCATGCCCAATGGTCTTTGTAACCCCCAAAATGCATTTTTATAGCAGAAATTATTCCTAAATTTTGTGCTGCAGTAATGATCTGAAGGATTGAAAAGTAAAACACAATTGTATTCAAAATGAATAAAATGTTCTGTCTTACTAAAACTATAATTAAAATAAATACAAAATCTCAATCATCAAAATATCTTAAAACTTATATTAGCAATTTTGATTTTATGACATATTTATTGTGTTTTTTCACCATGGTTCTTGGCTCACTGCTCCTCCCTTAAGCAGACCACAGCAAATTTATTCTTAAATTCTATGATCTGCTTTGATAGTAGATCATTTCTAACATTTTCCTCCCCCATTCCTATAAGGAATGAGTATAATCTTGCTGGTTGTATTAGTAACTTTTCTCACTGGTGTGATAAAATGCCTGACAGGAAACAACTAAATGGCAAGGGATGAAGAGCTTCTTGGGGCTTACAGTTTGATGTGATACAGTTCATCATGGCATGGAGGCCATGTTGGCAGGATCAAGAAATACCTGATCACATTGCATCTGCAGTCATGAAGAGAGAGGTTAATGCCTTGCTCAGCTCCCCTTCTCCTTTTTATTTAATCTGAGAATCCAGCTGCTTGTATTTGGTAGGGGGGTGTTCTTTGGACCTCAATTAATCTAACCTAGAAAATCTCTCAGAGACATGCTCAGGGATTTTAGGTTTCTCCATTTGATAACCAATATTTACTATCATACTGGGCTTTCTTATTTCTTTTCAAAGCATTGGATGATACTGTTTTTGTCCAACGTATTTTGATACAATTACCCATGTTTTCATCAAGCCATTGTAATGACTCCCCGAAACCCCAGGATGGAAGTGCTCAGAGAGCTTCTGGACAACTGGATACACAGCAAGGTAAACCTGACATCATTTAACTGCTAATGGGATCAAGTACCTAACTCCACAAGAATATGAGCTCCTGCCTGGAGGCCTTTGCAGACATTACCTTATGCATCTCTATCTGTCTATTTGTGTCCTTTTAATGTTCTCTAAAACAAGTCATCAAGTCTGTTTCCCTGAGTTCTGTTTGTCACTGAAGCAAATAAATCGAAGCCAAGGAGGGAGACCCAGCAAGTCAGAGTACAGGTTAAGCACACTTGGGGCTTACAGATGGCATCTATGGTGAGGCAGGCAGTGCTAAGGACTGAGGCTCAGCCTGTGGGCTTTGATCTAGCTCCAAGTAGGCAGAGTAGGAACTTGGCTGGGGTAGAGGACACTGATCTGCTGGGAACTGCAGAGCTGTTTACTTGTTGCTGGGATATCAGAGGAGACTCCTGCTGGGTGGTACGGTATGAGAGCAAAGGAAAACATTTGCTTTATTCCACCTAGAAGAAAAAAGAAATATAAATTATGCTATTAATATTTCAGCATAAGCTGAGCATGTGTCACCATGCTGTACTCTCAGCATTCCTTACCACAGTGACCTACTAACTTATAATTATGTGAAATTGGAACAAGAGCATTCCAAATGGAGAATCAACACTGCAGGGGACTGATGAATGAAGTTGGTTCATTCATTTTACCAATTGGAACACACAAGTCAGTTTTCTAATTTCCTGTAGGACTTTTGGCAAATCCATGTTCATTCATATGCATATACATACACATATATGTGTGGTGGAGAGTATTGAGGAGTTTGGGATGGGGAAGGTTTGAGGTTGGAAACCTGAGATGTATGTACAGAAAATTCCTGCGAGTGGGTGATGCAGGGAAGGGATGACACTCAGGTAACTAGAATCTCAGCCATAATTCAGTGCTTTTAGATGTTGCTGATAGCTCCAGGTTCTAGGCTTTGGTCTGCTGGGCTTATTTTGGAGTGGATAGGAGAGGGGAGGAAGCCAATGAGCATAGGGTGAACTAGGCAGATTGCAACAGATGGCAGCAAAGCCAACCCTGAGCCATTGGTCCTTCTGTGTCCAGCATGAGCCTTGCATACCCTCTGTCCTTACTGAGCTGGTTTTGAAGTGGCATTGTTTCTCCAGCATGCGGTCTTCCTCCCAAAACATATTTACAGGGATAATAAATGCATAGGTATTGGAGAGTTGTGTGTCCCTCAGAATCAGACATGCAATGTGGAGAGTGGTGACTGACAGACAAATTTGACCCCTAGAAAAACCAACAAGGGTCCTTAGTGTTTCTCTTTTGGACAGTGCTCTGCAGTTTGCAGGCTCACTGTTTGGCATTGAAGGTGCACAACAGAGAGTGAGATCTTTTTATTGAAGTTAATGTCAATGCCTAGCATGTTGTGATGTGATCATGTGGTTTGAGGCATATTCTAAAGTAGTATGTGGACTGAGCCATGTTCTAATTTTATTTATTCAGCATTTCAAAGAAGGTTGGTTGGACACCTGTACACTGGAGGGTATGGGGAAATCAGAGGAAATGGATGTAATGCTGTATTTTACATGAAGAAGCATTAATTTTCCTGATTTCCCAAAAGCTAAAAATGCTCAACAAAAATAGTCATTGAACATGTAATAAATCTGCCACTATCAGGAACTGTTCAAGTGGCAGCAAACCAAATTAATGAACTCAAGTGAAAAGATTACTCTTAACAGTTCATATTGGTCTATTAAAATACTTGTTTATTTTGTTGTGGTGGTGGTTGTTATAGCATATACATCACATTAGTAAACAGCAAACAATGGATTAGTAATAAAAAGTTGATCACTATCCGGGTATGGTAATGGACGCCTTTAATCCTAGCACTAGAGAGGCAGAGGCAGGCGGATCTCTGTGAGTTCAAGGCCAGCCTGGTCTACATAGGTGGTTCCAGGACAGCTGGAGCTACAGGGAGACCCTGTCTCAAAAAAGACCAAAAAACCCCACATTGATTAGTGCTTTGTGAAAATAGTTTCTGGAGTTCCAAAGATTATCTGTCTCCCTTACACAGCTCACCATTAGGGAATGAGAGGCCCCAGGAGTACACTGCTTATGCCATCTCTGCATCTTGACCTAGGCTTACCAGCAGCTCACTTTTCCCCACATAGGCTTCTCCCACTCTGTAAACATTGCAGTCCCACCATGCAAATTTGCTTTTCACACTCCTAGTGAAAGCTTTGGAAACAGAACATCTAAGTATTGCATGTTATTCACAACACTAAAGAAACAGACATGGAAGCTAATACTTTTGCGAAAGGAGTAGTTTTAATCAGATAATATTTAGTGCTCAGCTAAATGCTTAGTGGCACTTGCAGGCAAATTCCATTTTTGCCATGGAGATAAATTTTAATTTTCCAGTCTCAACAAGAGAAAAGGCTTCGGTACTCTGACAGTTTGGGGGTCCATTGTTTCCAGCTGGCTGGGCGACAGCCTCTTGAGGTCCTCTGGCATGTTCAGAGTTGCTGCCTATCTCTTCTCCCAATTACAGCTCCTTGAGGATTCTATCAATATGCACCAGCAGTTTCTCACCATTTATTTAGCCAGAAGCAAAAGAATATATTATCCACAGTAAGACATGGGACAAACGGATGCCTGAGTCCTAGGTGATTGGGATTCCACGTGTGCGCAGGGGTGTGACTCTACCTCAGAACTCATTTTCACTGATGCTGACATACAAGACAGTCCTCAGAGACCTGTCTATCAAACTCAACATTCTCTGCAGAAAAATAAGATTACTCATGCTCAGGCAGAGGGAGGCAATGGCTATTTAGAAGAGTCCCTTAAATGGCAATTATATTTGTATTTACAAAGCACATCAAACCCATGGGAAGGAAATTGTTCACACTGGCTACTGTGAACATGTGAAGGTGCTTCTTCACTGGTTCTGTGTCTGCAGATATGCAGACACATATGAGAGAGAGAGAGAAAGAGAGAGAGAGAGAGAGAGAGAGAGAGAGAGAGATCCTTCCCATTTTAAATTCAATGCCAGTAACCCTGAAATACTCAATTTATTTAAAGTAGGTAGATGTACCATTTCACTAGCATTACAATCTGACTTTGCTTGCAGATCCATTGCCTATTATCCATATCCAAATAGCCGTAATGAGTGAAGAATGTGCGGGGGGGCTCTCTTTGTCAGTCATGGCAGATGTTCTCTGGGCTCATGGTCAGGCTGCTTGCTGGACTTTATCTTGCATTCATAGATTTGCATAGCACCTGAAGATAAGAGAGGTCCAAAGCCTTACCTTAAGCTCAATATAGTTTTGTACAAGCTTATCAAACTTATTTTTATAAAAATGTAAATTAATAATAAGCCAGGCATGGTGGTTCATGCCTTTAATCCTAGCACTTGGGAGGCAGAGGCAGGTGGTTCTCTGTGAGTTCAAGGCCAGCCTGGTCTATAGAGTGAGTTCCAGGCCAGCTGGGGTTACAGGAAGACCCTGTCTAGAAAAGACCCCCCCAAAAGTAAATTAATAAATCATGTATTAAAGAAATAATCTCTTATGGGTGAAATGAAGACTATCAGAAGATAAAAGAGAATATTCCTAGAAAGAGAGGCTTAAAACAGAAACTAGGGAAGCACAGAGTTACTCTTGGCTGAGAATAAACTCCAGTGCAAGGAGAGGTTGAGTTTTGTCTTCCACCTTGTGGAGAGTTTTTCACAGCACTGGATAATGAAAGACTGGCTGGTACAAGATTCCTCTCCTCATAATGACATGACAGTGCTGAGCTCTTTGAAACTCCCCCAGTATGTTCTGGCATGCTAATTGAGTGTTTGGATACCCATCTACTGGGATCTCTATTTGGACTGACTGGAGCAGCTCACTGGTGAATCCTGATTCTTGTGATCAGGGAAGAGGTTGGCTCTGATGTGCTCTTCCTCAGATGGGGACCATCACAGCATAGCACAGAATCCACTTCACCTCTCTGCATTTCAGAGTCTCTCTGTATACAATGCAGAATGTATATATTTATCTAGCATTCTGTCATCCAGAAAACATTATTAATTTCTGCCTCTCTTCTTTGCTATTATTAGGATAACTGATGCTCATCACTGTGACCATGAAGCAGTTCAGATGCCTTTGGAATCAAGCAGGATGGTATGATATTTTGTAGGGGTTGTGATGAGGTAGTCTCTGGGCACCTGAGTCAGTTGTAGTGGTTTGAGATCCATGGAAGTGTCTAGCCTAGGACAAAGCTCCAGTGTGTTTATAGAAAAAAAGAAGTCTTCCTTGTTCAGCCAAGGAATGCTTTCTCACTTGTATTTCCCCATCATTTATGCTTGGATGTGGCATCTATGTTCTGAGTGTATATCTGCCAGGGACTACAGATACATAGATAGATAAACTAAAGTTGTCAGTGGAGAGGCCCTCTATCTAGAGCAGTACTTGTGGAGTTACAAAACAGTGACATCTGAAAAAGATGTCACTGTTTTGTACACATGGCCATCTGAAAAAGTCTAGAAGAGAAGTACTAAAGAACTAAAGTGGGCGACTGAGGGCAGGACAAGGGGAAAAACAAGATTTAAGAAGTGCTCAGAGGGCTGGAGAGATGGCTTAGTGGTTAAGAGCGCTGACTGCTCTTGCAGAGGACCAGGGTTCGATCCCCAGCACCCACATGGCAGCTGAGAACGTTCGAAAACCCCAAATTCCAGGAGAACTCCAGTTCCAGGGGAATCCGACACCCTCTTCTGACCTCCGCGGCATTGCACGACACGGGTGCACAGACCTACATGCAGACAGTACATTCATACACATAAAAATAAATAAATAAATAAATTTTAAAAAAAGAAGTGCTCAGAATGGAAACTAATAGATGTAGCAGGGAGCCTTAGGAAGATATCCATTGCTGCAGCATTTTAGAGACCAGAGTCCTGCTGCCCGATCATAGGTTGGAGACTCATCCTGTACTCTTCTGGATGTAAAAGGGCATTTAAATGCTTCT
This sequence comes from Rhizomys pruinosus, assembly GCA_009823505.1. Classification (NCBI taxonomy): domain Eukaryota; kingdom Metazoa; phylum Chordata; class Mammalia; order Rodentia; family Spalacidae; genus Rhizomys; species Rhizomys pruinosus. The sequence goes on along the minus strand of VZQC01010467.1, from coordinate 471,639 downwards.
AAGTTTGGATCTCTTGTTAGAGGAGTTTAGGCCTTCCTGTGCATGAAAGAGAGATGAATAGAATTTTTGTGGTTAGAAGACTGAAACAGAAATATCTTGATCTTCACAAATGTAGAAGACTGAAGACCACAGGATGTAATTACTGAGACCCCATTGGCAGAGGAGACTAAAAAGGGACTTTTAGTAAACATCTGGAAGAACTCAAAGGCCAAGGTCAATAATAGCTTATTCCAGAGTTACAGGAAAGAAGGTCTTGTGAGATATTGCTGCTTCCATGGAGGGGGTCCAGTCTTTCCAGTCCTGCCTTGTGCCTACGAGGAGTAAACACAATGTCCAAAAGATAGGCCGACCACCACTGGATCCTGTGCTTTGGAGAGACAAGAGAGACTGACCTTTCTCTAGGCTTACTTTGCTTTTGAGATGGTAGTTGTGGAATATATATCCATAGAATAAATGGAGGGTTGAGGTGATTTGAATGTAATCTATGGAAACAGGAGAGCTATAATATTGGAAACATGTCTAATGTTGTGACCAGTTCACGCCTGTGAGACTGAGATCAATCAGATGCATGGGTGAAGATGAGAGGTAACTTGAAGATTCATTCCAGGTTTTCCCTTTGAGTCAATAGTTAAGTGGAATCATATGCTGTAAAAATTATTGTAGGAGAAAGGGTAGAGGGAAAAATCAATTTGAAAGCAATACATCTCAGAGCATAGCCGAATTAGGTCTAACAGAGCCACAGTTGAAAACACTAAGCTGTGATATAAATTGTGATAATACTAAATATTAATACAAAATGTAAAGGCATAAAGTAATACTGTATTTGTTTAGGAAAGTGTATGATGGATTTAAAAGTGTAAACATCTGGAATAGAATCCATGAGATTGGATGCCTCTCAGGAAGGAAGGGAAGGGGAGAGGTTTTGGGGTGGGTTTCAAAGGAGATTTCATCTAAATATGTAATAATGTATTATAAAATCTGAAGAAAATATGATAAAATTTTATCATTTGTTCATTGTGATGGTAGGTTCACGACTCTTACTTTATTCATCTTGGTTTTCCAACTAGAAAAAAAATACTAGCTTTGAGTTTAGATGAATTGATCCTGGTTGAATAATGCCTCTGTGCCTGAATTTCCTCTGACAGGAAACTGATAAGGAGATAGTGTGATGGCATTTGGAAAACATCCCCATCAGCTCTCAACTACTCTTCTCACTAAGAAGTCAGGTTCTGCCCTTTGTCCTTGGATCCCAGAGGAATTGTGACAGCTTCAATCTCTAGAGCATGTTAGAAATGACACAGTATGCTGTTAGAGAGCATGTCCAAGAGCCATGTTCTTCCTTTCAGGGCACACATGTTTGGAAATCTGCACCTGGATGTAATTACCCCAAATGCTGAGAGGCTTCATGGACTTCATGCAGATATCTAGTGGTTGCCCTGCCTCAGGGCCCAGGGAGGCAGCAAGGCTTGGACAAGTGGCCCAAAGAGACGTTCTAGAGAAACGCTATCATTCTAATACTGGGTCTAAGGCCCTGTCTTGCGTTGTGCTTCTGAACAAGGGAAATGTTTAGGTTTACCTGGAAAACGGGTTTTGTTGGAATCACTATGTGTTTCATTTAGCTTTTACTTCTATATAATAAAACTTACAATATGAACTAATATTAGAGCATGAACCAAGTCCTCCCATGTCCTGGTTGATCTTGTCTCTAAAGATCCATGAATGATGCTTGACTAGGTACTAAGTTGTTGGGTGGGATGGAACCTATGATGATCAGTGTTAATTGTCGACTTGACAGAATCTAGAACCACCTTTGCATGTGCCTGTGGGAGATTTTCCTGATGCACTAAGTGATGTAGAAGATCCATCTTAATTGTGGGTGGGAACTGGACTCTATATAAAATGAGAAAGTGAGATGAACATTGGTATATATGCATTCCCTGCTGTCTGATTCCTTTGTTTTTTAAAAAAAATTTTTTTTATTATTTATTTATTTTTGTATGTGTATGAATGTACTGTCTGCATGCAGGTCTGTGCACCCGTGTCGTGCAATGCCGCGGAGGTCAGAAGAGGGTCTTGGATTCCCCTGGAACTGGAGTTCTCCTGGAATTGGAGTTACAGACGGTTCTTAGCCGCCATGTGGGTGCTGGGGATCGAACCCGGGTCCTCTGCAAGAGCGTTGGTGCTCTTAACCGCTAGGCCATCTCTCCAGCCCCTGNCTGATTCCTTTGTAAAGATTAATTTGGTGCTATGGGGATAGCATAGCTGTTAAAGGTGGAGGCTAAGAACCGCAAAAAAAAAAAAAAAAAAAAAAAAGATTAATTTGTTCTTTTCTTTTTCTGTTTTTCTTTTTTTTTAATTTTATTATTACTTTGTTTATTTTTAAGGGATCTACAATATAATAACAGTTGTTTCAGATAACATTGATGTTACTTCAGTTTGCCGTACATTAAGTAATTGGTGCATTTTGCAAGTATCTATGTCCAAATTTGAACAACCCAAGGTTCCCATAGTCTGGGCGTGGTGGCGCAGCTTTAATCCTAGCACTTGGGAGGCAGAGGAAGGTGGATCTTTGTGAGTTCAGGCCAGCCCTTGTCTACAGAGTGAGTTCCAGGACAACTGGGGCTACAGGGAGACCCGTCTCGAATAGACAAAAAAAAAAAAAAAAAAGTGTTCTATTTTATGTGCAGCAGTGTTTTGCCTGAAGGCATATTAATGTGCCACATGCTTGGTACATGTGTACCACATGCCTAAAGACGACAGAAGAAGAAGTCAGGTGTCCTGGAAGTGGAGTTACCAGCAGTTGTGAACTGCCACATGGATACTGGGAACCAAACCTAGATTCTTGGCAAGAGCTGTAAGTGCTCTTACTCCTGAGTCATCTCTCCAGCTGCTTTTAACTGTGGATACAATGTGGTTAGCTCCTTCAAGTCCCTGCCACTGTGACTTCCTCTTCCTGATGGACTGAATCTTGAACTGCATCCTATGATAAACCATTTCTGTCCAAGTTACTTTTTCTGAGTATTTTATTATACCTAGAGAAAAATAAACTGAGATGGCATCTAACTGCCAGTGGTGCCCAATCACAGCTGGGATGCTGTGGGAGGCAGGTGGTATCACCTGAGGGGTCATTGCAAGAAAGAAACTACCATGGGGCCAGAGGCCATCTCCTTGGACCACAACTTGTCCCCAGTGGTAATTGTTCTTCCAGGATCTCCATTCACCTGGAGAGACAGTGCTATGCACTAATTCCCTCTTACAAGGAACCAGAATCCCACAGTTGTAAGTCAGCACTATTATTTCACATAAATATTGATGATTATCACTTTAAATGTTCATTTTCTGATATTAATTAGAATGTGCTTCTATTTTCCTAAAGTAGTTTTTCTCTATTTTTGTGGTAGTAGGGATGGAACCCACGACCTTATGGACCTTATGTGTGCGAGCTAGATGTGTACTCTACCACTGACTTATATCTCCTGCACTTCCCTGAGTGTTCTATATCTATGTATATATATATATGTCAATCTATAATCTATCTATATCTATATGTAACCTAATCTATATCTATATCTCCTATTATATATCTATCATATATCTATCTATATCTATATATCTATCTATTTTATTTATTATAGTGTTTACATGTACATAGTATATTGCTGCATATCCAGAATAATCAATTCCTTAGTGGAGAGGTGTGCATGCTAAACTGTTAATTGAATTCAGAGTGCACTAGAAAATTTAGGTAGGCCATGAGGATGATGTCACTTTTAAAAAAATTTTGTGTGTCTTTGTGTGTGATATATATGTGTGTGTGTGTGTGTGTGTGTGTCCTGACTCCAGGTGTGCAAGTATCACAGCACACTTGTAGCAGAGCGAGGACAAACTCATTTTGTTAGTCTCTTGTGTCCTCCCATGCTAGTGGAGGAGCACTGGGATTACACACAACGACAGACACACGCTGTGGGTGGAGTCTGGCTTTGCATGTGCTCTGGTGGTCTGATCTCACATTTGTGCAGTAAGTACCCTTACCCACTGAGCCTTCACTCTAGCTCAAGATTGCCACTCTTATTCCACTTTTCTTTTTACATTTGATTCCTCTTTTGAGAACGTCTTTCATGTATAGAATATATTTCAATCATTGCAACCCCCTACTCTCCTCTAACTCCTTCCAGACACACTCCTTCCATCTTCCATCATCAGGTCCTCTTTCATAATCCACTCAGTCCATATATAATGGACAAATTACTGAAAGGTAGTGTGGAAAGTTTGACACTCAATCCCCCAGAAGGCCTAGTTGAAAGGGGTTTCCAATATTTTTGTCTTACCTTTAGGAGTCTAACCATGTTCTTAAAGCAAGGAGAATCCTCTTAAGTTTCTACCAATAGTAAGAAGTAAGAAGTAAAAAGTTCGTGGTCATTTTGAAATATGACAGAGCATTATGTTCTAGTACATTCTGCCTTTGGCAGAAATTATTTAACTAATCCTGTCCCATTGGATTTTGTTAGAATCAAGGTTACTCTGAGAATGGTGAGTATTCAGTTCTAGCTGTCAGCTTCCCAGGGAAGTTTGCAGCTCTAATTACCTCTAGATATTTTGTTCTGCCTAATTTGGGGTGCAGGGGACTGAGAAGAAAAAAAAAAAAAAAAAAAAAAAAGATTAATTTGTTCTTTTCTTTCTGTTTTCTTTTTTTTTAATTTTATTATTACTTTGTTTATTTTTAAGGGATTCTACAATATAATAACAGTTGTTTTCAGATAACATTGATGTTACTCAGTTTGCCGTACAATTAAGTAATTGGTGCATTTTGCAAGTATCTATGTACAAATTTTGAACAACCCAAGGTTCCCATAGTCTGGGCGTGGTGGCGCATGCCTTTAATCCTAGCACTTGGGAGGCAGAGGCAGGTGGATCTTTGTGAGTTCAAGGCCAGCCTTGTCTACAGAGTGAGTTCCAGGACAACTGGGGCTACAGGGAGACCCTGTCTCGAATAGACAAAAAAAAAAAAAAAATGTTCTATTTTATGTGCAGCAGTGTTTTGCCTGAAGGCATATTAATGTGCCACATGCTTGGTACATGTGTACCACATGCCTACAGACGACAGAAGAAGAAGTCAGGTGTCCTGGAAGTGGAGTTACCAGCAGTTGTGAACTGCCACATGGATACTGGGAACCAAACCTAGATTCTTGGCAAGAGCTGTAAGTGCTCTTAACTCCTGAGTCATCTCTCCAGCTGCTTCTTAACTGTGGATACAATGTGGTTAGCTCCTTCAAGTCCCTGCCACTGTGACTTCCTCTTCCTGATGGACTGAATCTTGAACTGCATCCTATGATAAACCATTTCTGTCCAAGTTACTTTTTCTGAGTATTTTATTATACCTAGAGAAAAATAAACTGAGATGGCATCTAACTGCCAGTGGTGCCCAATCACAGCTGGGATGCTGTGGGAGGCAGGTGGTATCACCTGAGGGGTCATTGCAAGAAAGAAACTACCATGGGGCCAGAGGCCATCTCCTTGGACCACAACTTGTCCCCAGTGGTAATTGTTCTTCCAGGATCTCCATTCACCTGGAGAGACAGTGCTATGCACTAATTCCCTCTTACAAGGAACCAGAATCCCACAGTTGTAAGTCAGCACTATTATTTCACATAAATATTGATGATTATCACTTTAAATGTTCATTTTCTGATATTAATTAGAATGTGCTTCTATTTTCCTAAAGTAGTTTTTCTCTATTTTTGTGGTAGTAGGGATGGAACCCACGACCTTATGGACCTTATGTGTGCGAGCTAGATGTGTACTCTACCACTGACTTATATCTCCTGCACTTCCCTGAGTGTTCTATATCTATGTATATATATATATGTCAATCTATAATCTATCTATATCTATATGTAACCTAATCTATATCTATATATCTATCTATATTTATATGTAATCTAATCTATATCTATATATCTATCTATATTTATCTATATATAGTGTTTACATGTACATAGTATATTGCTGCATATCCAGAATAATCAATTCCTTAGTGGAGAGGTGTGCATGCTAAACTGTTAATTGAATTCAGAGTGCACTAGAAAATTTAGGTAGGCCATGAGGATGATTGTCACTTCTTTAAAAAAATTTTGTGTGTCTTTGTGTGCATATTTATGTGTGTGTGTGTGTGTGTGTGTGTCTGACTCCAGGTGTGCAAGTATCACAGCACACTTGTAGCAGAGCGAGGACAAACTCATTTTGTTAGTCTCTTGTGTCCTCCCATGCTAGTGGAGGAGCACTGGGATTACACACACAGACAGACACACGCTGTGGGTGGAGTCTGGCTTTGCATGTGCTCTGGTGGTCTGATCTCACATTTGTGCAGTAAGTACCTTACCCACTGAGCCTTCACTCTAGCTCAAGATTGCCACTCTTATTCCCCACTTTTCTTTTTACATTTGATTCCTCTTTTGAGAACGTCTTTCATGTATAGAATATATTTCAATCATTGCAACCCCCTACTCTCCTCTAACTCCTTCCAGACACACTCCTTCCATCTTCCATCATCATGTCCTCTTTTCATAATCCACTCAGTCCATATATAATGGACAAATTACTGAAAGGTAGTGTGGAAAGTTTGACACTCAATCCCCCAGAAGGCCTAGTTGAAAGGGGTTTCCAATATTTTTGTCTTACCTTTAGGAGTCTAACCATGTTCTTAAAGCAAGGAGAATCCTCTTAAGTTTCTACCAATAGTAAGAAGTAAGAAGTAAAAAGTTCGTGGTCATTTTGAAATATGACAGAGCATTATGTTCTAGTACATTCTGCCTTTGGCAGAAATTATTTAACTAATCCTGTCCCATTGGATTTTGTTAGAATCAAGGTTACTCTGAGAATGGTGAGTATTCAGTTCTAGCTGTCAGCTTCCCAGGGAAGTTTGCAGCTCTAATTACCTCTAGATATTTTGTTCTGCCTAATTTGGGGTGCAGGGGACTGAGAAGCATATCTGTTCCAAGACCAGAACATCGGCTCACTAGCTATAGACTTATAGCATAGCATGTTTCTCTTCCCCTTGTCTTAAGGCAAGTTTCTGAGGACCTACTCCTTGTACCTAGTCTAGCATTTGGGTAATCAAGAAGAAACTCGGATGCATAGTAAAACCATTAACTTCATCCCCCTACCAAAATATGCAGAGACTTATCAAGCATGAGAATCAGACTCAGATATCCTGAGATTTCAGAATTCTGACTTGGAGTTTCAAACAATTTTGACTAATATGCTAGGGTCTCTAGCAGATGCAGTAGACAGCATGTAGCAACAATAGGCAGTGTAAGTAGAGAGATAGAAATCCTAGGAAAGGAGCAGAAAGAAATGCTAGAGAGACAAAAACACTGTGAGAGAAATAAAGAAAACTTTTGATAGACTTATTAGTAGGAGAAAGTATTTGCACTTAAAAATACCTCAGTAGAAACTTACAAAATCAAAAAGCAAAGAGCTGGGGATGGAACCCGGGTCCTCTGCAAGAGCGGTCAGCAGGTTCGATCCCCAGCACCCACATGGTGGCTGAGAACCATCTGAAACTCCAATTCCGGGAGAACTCCAGCTCCAGGGGAATCCGACACCCTCTTCTGACCTCCGCAGCATTGCACGACACGGGTGCACAGACCTGCATGCAGACAGTGCATTCATACACAAACAGAAATAAATAAATAAATAAATAAAAAGCAAAAAGCTGGGCTTTGTTGAGCACACCTTTAGCTCCAGCACTCAGAGGCTTTGTGACACACAGAGCAGCCTTGTCTACATAGTAAGAGGCCAGCTAGGGATACAGAGAGACTTTGTGTCAGGGAGAGAGAGAGAGAGAGAGAGAGAGAGAGAGAGAGAGAGAGAGAGAGAGAGAGAGAGAAATTGAAAAAAAACATGCAATAACACAGAATATCCAAGAATAATAGGACTACATAAAGTCCAACATATAACACACACACACACACACACACACACACACACACACACACACAAAGCAAGAAGAGGGGAAGGAGGAGGAGGAGGCAGAGTAGAGGAGGAAGAAATGGGAAGGAAGCTGGGGGTATAGCTTAGTAGTTCTCTGGTGGAGTACTTACCTAGCATGTCTGAGGCTCCAGGTTTAGTGCACCACACCATAAGGGACAAGAAGAGAATAGAAGAACCACTTGAGCCATTAATGACTGAAATTTACTTAAATCAATGTTAGTTATTAGGCTATAAATCAAGAAGCCACGGAAAACACTAAGAGGGATAAATAGTAACAAATACCAAACAAATCATCTTAGAGAAAAATAATTGATAATTAAATGAGTCACTGAAGACGCTTCCTGAGGTGGGACATGAGATGCTTTAACTCTAGTGGATTTACCTGAAGAGGGGAAAGAGCTCTGACTTCCTCCCTGAGAGACTATGCAAGAAAGAATAGAGCTGTGTGAAACAAAGTGTTAGGAGAAAATCCAAACACTGATTTGTGTTTAGAAGAAATATGCTTTAAAATGAAAGAAGTATCTTCTTAGATAAAAATTGAAAGAACTTCATCCAAGTACATTTGCCTTCTAAAGAATGTTAGAAGAAACTTTTAAAAATATTTTATTTATTACTTTTATTTTATTTTATGTGTATTGCTCCTGGAAATGGAGTTATAAAAGGTTGTTAGCTACCATGTGGGTGTTGGGAATTGAACCTGAGTCCTCTGCATGAGCAGCCAGTGTTCTTAATGGGTGAGCCACCTCTCCATCCCCAGAAGTTTTTTCAAGACATATTTATTATTTTTATCTTATGTGTATGAGTGTATTGTCTGCATGTATCTCAGTGCACCTGTGTCATGCAGTGCCTTCAGATGTCAGAAGAGGACATTGGATTCCACTGGAACTGGATTTATGGATAGTTGTCAGTTGCCATCTGGGTGCTGGGAAATGAACCTGGGGCCTCTGCAAGAGCAGCTAGTGCTGTTAACTGCTGAGCTGTATCTCCAGCACCTAAAAAGAAGTATTTTAGAGACAGAGAGAATGTATAGGTCAGAAACTGATGTATATAAAGAGAGGAAACAAACCTGAAACAGCAAAGAGAATACAAAATGAAAACAAATTTTTTTCTTAATTAAGGTAACATTACGTTATGTCCAATATGATAATGACAAGTATTCAATTATAGATACATTGAAATTTATAGATGCTCATATATCAATACAATTTTTATTACAATTTACTCTATCTTCCTCTGAAACAATATAGCATTGTTTGGAGTGGGCTTTGATTAGTTGCAAATGTATACGGCAAAACAACAGATGACTACTAAAAGCAAAAACAAAGACAGAAAACATGCATAAAAGAGTTGGTAAACTGATAGTTTAAGAATGCACCGGGCGTGGTGGCACACGCCTCTAATCTTAGCACTCAGGAGGCAGAGGCAGGCAGATCTTTCTAAGTTCAAGGCCAGCTTGGTCCACAGAGTGAGTTCCAGGACAGCTGGGGATACAGGGAGACCCTGTCTCAAAAAAACTATAAAAGAAAAATGGACTTACAATTTAAATCAACAAATGTAAAAACAAAGACATAATAAAAAACTAAGAAAAAATGCAACAAAAATAAAACAGTAATAACCCAGTTATATTATTATTACTCAAAATAAATTGTATTAATCTAAATATATCAGTTTAAACTGGGAGCTTGTTGGACTGGATAAAACACAAGGCTATATACATTTTTGTAGGAAATCCAGTTTGAATATGAAGATTTGTATAGATTAAAGGCTAATGAACAGTGGACTACACGCCATGCTAACACTAGTCAAAAGAAAGCAAGGATAGCTTTATTAATTAGATAAAGTGGATCAAAAGAAAATAGATTATAGGGATAAAATTGGTCATTCATAGTGATAAATGGTCTTTTCTCCAAGAAGCTAGATCTCAGACACATGTATGTACCTAACAACTAGGAATCGAAATAATTGAAGCAAAATTACCTGATCATCCACTGTTGGCCAGATAGCTTGTGTTGGGCTTTCACTACTGTAATCTGACAAAGGCAGTTTAATGGAGGAAGCCTTTAATTAAGCTCATAGAACCAGAGATCTCAGCCCACAGTGTGGTTCCATGGTTCTACACCTACAGTGAGGCAGAACATCATGACAGTGGGAGCATGTGGTAGAAGGTATTCATCTGATACAGATGGAAACAGAAAAGAAGGGACTGAAGACAATGTATAATCCTCAAAAGCATATGCTCCAGTGAACTACTTCCTCTATTTAGCCCTAGGCTCATAAAGTTTCCCCAAATAGTGCCACTTACTGAGAGGCAAGCAATGAACGCACTAGCCTGTGGGAAATATTTCATACTCAAATATTAACATTCTGCTTTTGACCCCCAAATACTCCTGGCCATGTCAAAAGGCAAGATGGAAGAGTCTTGAAAATCTTTATTTTTATTATTTTATAGTCCCACCATTATTCAAAAGTCCAAGCCCATTCTCTGCTGAGGGGAATGGTATAGCTACTTTGGAAAGCAAAAATATGACAAAACTAAATGCAGTCTTACCTATGACTCAGCAATGACGACTTTTGGTACCCAAAGGAGTTGCAAGCTATGTTCACTCAAAAGTCTGCATGTGGGTGTTTACAGTAGCTCTGACAAATCCAACACCTTGGAAGCAATCCAGATGTTCTTTAGTAGACGAATGGATTAATAGACTAGAGCATCCAGACATGCCATAACATTTACTGCTAAGAAGAAATGACCGGGCTGGAGAGATGGCTCAGCAGTTAAGAGCACCGACTGCTCTTGCAGAGGACCTGGGTTCAATTCCCAGCGCCCACATAGTGGGTAAGAACCATCTTTAACTCCAGTTCCAGGGGAATCCCCGATGCTCTCTTCTGACCTCCGTGGCATTGCATGACATCGGTGCACCAACTTACATGCAGACAGTACACTCATACACATAAAAATAATAAATATATGTATACTCTGGAAATTAATGCTTTGTCAGATGTATCTGCAGTGAAGGTTTCCTCCCACTCTGTGGGTTTTCTCTTCACTTCCTTTATTGTTTCTTTTGATGTACAGAAGCTTTTGAGTTTAATGAGGTTACCATCCAAATATCTGTGTCTATACCAAAGTAACCTACCATAACAATTAGTACTGTTTAAATACCTCTGTATCTAATTGCCTGTGCTTCATTAGTAGGACTGAAAGGTTATTCCTAGACAAACTATCAGCCCATGAAAGGAAACAGCCAGAACTGACCAGAGTCCAAAACGACCGCTCCAGAGAAAGTAGACTGTTTTGCTTCTCGTCTGCCTGTGCACCTTTTCTAAGCCTAGGGAACAATCTGCGGAAGAGGGGGCGTGGTAGAATGTAAGGGCTGCGATTGAGGTGAATGATGAAACTACAGCAATATAGACTGGACACTTATTTGATCAAACTGATTGAACATACAAGCCTCCCAGCTGGATGGTGGGACCCTTGGGCTGCGTGGGTTTGGGCACAACTGCTTGCAAATTGGTTTTACATGAAGGATGCTTGTACTCATAAATTATTACTTATTGTTAAAAAATGAAAAAAATAATAGAAAAAATAAATAAAAATTTAAAAAAAGAAATGAGCTATTAAGCAAGGGCAAAATATGGAGGATACCCAAATGCCAATCTGTAAAGGCTACATATAGTATGATGCAGCTCATTATAGAGCATCTTGGAAGAGAGAAAACTGTGGGAGGCAATAAAATTTCCTGGTTGGCAGGGTTGAGAGATGAGTCACCTCCAGATAGAGCACAGAAGATTTTTATAGCAGCAGAACAATTTTGGAGGAAGCTATATTGGTAGGTATATGTCATTATGTATTTGTTAAAACCATAAAATTTGCAAGGCCAATAAGGAACTTTGATGTAAATTTGGGGGGTGATAATTATGTATCCATGCAGAGCCATCAGTCGTAACCAACGTGTCACAGTGTTCCAGATGTTGATAGCAGCTGTGGTGATGTGCAGCCTGGGACAAGGGTCTTATGGGAAAGCACTGTATCTTTCTCACTATTTTCTTGTGAACCTAAAACTGCTCTAAAATTAAGTTTGCTGTGCACCTGGATTTCGTGAGAAGTGTGGCTTGTCGATGTAGGGGAGAAACATTCAAGGTAACCTCAGCGCAGATGTGTTTTGGTTAATGAATGCTGAAAAAAAACCTGGGGCATGAGCAAAAAAAAAAAGAGACACAGTGGGAAACACATAAATTATAAACTCTGCAAGTTTTCACAAGGGATAAGCCTCTCTCGTGGGTTCTTTTACGGTGGTGTGGAACTCCCTGAACTTTCTAATTTGGTAAGTATTCTTTCTTATTTCTTAATTTGTAGAATACACAAATTTCCTCTGGTGATCAAGAAATTGGAAAGACCATCATTTGACAGTTATTTAAATTTGTATTTAGTTGTGACATATTTTTTTTTTGCTTGGTGCTTCGAGTTTTGGAAATGTCTATGGTAACATCATTTATTTGATATTTTATATTTATGGTGTGGTAGTTGTGACATGCATTCTTGAACAAAGGACAGTAGATACTATTAAAATGACAGTGTAACAAAATTAAAACCAAGTATGTTATTTGGGAAAAGGCACCGATACTGTCTACAAACCCTGAGAAGATGCTGAGAGTTGTAAGAATTCTGGGCGTCCTTAGTTTTCCTTTTAATCGGCCTTATAATTTTGAGAGAGTTTTCCCTGTGGTTGTAAAATAAGGGTGACTAATGCCACAGCTTCTGAGCTTACACTTCCACTGTTAGATTTATAGAATCTACCTTGTGGATCAGATCACTTCCTATATCCCTAAGAGCTGAGTCTAAATCAATGATCTGTAAGTATGGCCACAAATAAACCCATATGAACAGTTTATGAAAGACCCCTTACCCCTGAGCAAGACCTACTGCCATGGTTTGTGTAAGTGTTCCCCATGGGCCCTCTTGTTAAGGATTTGTTCCTGACTCTGTGGTGCTATTGAGAAACTGTGTAACCCTTAAGAGGTGGAACCTACTGAGGGGCATTGGGGTGAGACCACAGAAAGGACCGTGGGCTCCTACTTACTTCTTGTGCTCTTCTTTACCTACATGACTGTGCTGTGGGCAGTTTTTATTTGCCGCACTTTCATCACAGTGTGTGACATCACCACGGGACTCAAAGCAATGCACCAACCAGTCACAGACCAAAACCATTAAAACTGTTGGCCAAAATACTTCTTTTCTCTTTGTGAATTAATTATCCCAGGTATTTATCACAGTGACATCAAACTGACTGTCACACCTGCTAAATTACTTTGCTGGAAAGGCCCAGGAATCTCTGTTTCAAAATGGTCCCAGGTGATTCTGATGTGACAGGACTTGTACTTGAAATTTTCTGTTTTTTTGACCCTAAAAGCCCCTAAGATGTTTCATCATCTCCGACTCTCAGCAGTATTCAATAAAGTAGTCAGTCCGTGTTCAGAAATGTGTGCAAATGATAGTGTGCAAAAATGAAGAATCACAATTAATGACCAAAAGCTGTAGGCATCTGCTACATAAATCCTGTAAGGAAACCACTCAATCATGAAGCTCCTTATAGACATGATTAAAAACTAGACAATTGTTACAGAAGAGGAAAGTTACTTCCATGGAATAAGAAATACCAAGAGGGGCTGGAGAGATAGACTAGCAGTTAAGAGCACCTACTGCTCTTGCAGAGGACTCAGGTTCGATCCCCAGCACCCACATGGCGCTAAGAACCATCTATAAGTCCAATTCCAGGAGAACCCCAGTTCCAGGGGAATCCAAGACCCTCTTCTGACCTCCGTGGCATTGCACGACATGGGTGTACAAACCTACATGCAGATAGTACATTCATACACATACAAAATAAATAAAATTAAAAAAAAAGAAATACCACAAAAGTTTTGCATGTTTAGAATATCTTGGAGATGTCACAAACAGACACAGAGAGATTGTTAAGAGCAGTATCCCACTTGGACTAAATCCACAGCACTGAATACAGAGACTTCAGAACCGAAGGAAAACATGATTCACTTTAGGTTCTTGCACACTGACTTAAGTTCCTTGATTAGGAAAATTACTTGATGCAACTATTTCTGACTGAGATGCATTCCATGGGGGAAAGGTGACTTCTGGCTGGTTTGTTAGCATCCTTCCAGCAAAACACAAAGAAAAGCAAAATCAAAACAAACCGAACTCAAATAAAACAATAAAAATAGCCAAATAAGGCCAGGCGTGGTGGTGCTGGCCTTTAATCCCAGTACTAGGGAGGCGGAGGTAGGCAGATCTTTCTGTGAGTTCAAGGCCCACCTGGTCTACATAGCTGTGGCTACAGGGAGACCCTGTCTCAAAAAAAGACAAAAATAAATAAATAAAAGCCCATCAATAAAGGTAAAGACAAGGGAAAATACTTAGGAATATGTCAATCTCCATCATCCTCGATGTGTGATGGGTGATCGCTGATTAGGCAAGCAGTCGACAGAGCATTTCTTTCATTTGCAAAACTTGAAATGACTCATCCTGGTTTTACTTCTGGTGCCAGAGCTAAGGTTATTTTCTCTGGCTCAACATCTGTTGCTACTCCAAGGCACTAATTGGGCAATAAACTTTTTCAGGCTTATGAAAAGCAGGCATTAAAAAAACAACTGATAAATATTAGTTGCACAAATATAACAATGGGGTCTGGTAACTGATCTCTAGCGGTTGTGGACAGAACAGATTTCAAAATGCCGGAAGTGAAATCGCTGTGGCCAAGTGTCAGAGCAGAGGATGTTTGCTTTCGCCTGCACATGAAACTGCTTTGATGTGGCTTAGGATGTGTTTTCCTATTTTAAACAGCCTGCAGAAGGGAAATCAGCAAGGCATCGAATTATTTACTCTTCCCAGCAAAATATTTTAAAAGCTCTGTGAGGGCTCCATTTCCTAAAGCCACCTGCCACCCAAAGCACCCATAATCAGCCCCAGATGCAGGATCCCAACCTGCTAACCCCGTGACTCGGGGAGAAAATATTTCACTCACTCCTCGGCACATCCTTAATTCTTTGGAAGCTAAACTTTCAGGCCATAATTTCTGCTTAAACTTAATAACTCAGCTCTGACATTCCTTCCCAGTGACCTTAAAGTTCCATTTGGCTGCCCTACACCTGCTCCCAAATGCATTAGAACCACTCAGTTTTTTTCCTCGAGTATCAGTTTTGTTTTCTTTGCTCAGCCTTGAGGCCATCCTTTGAATGCGAGGAAGTGTGCATTCTAGCTTCTATTCCGCTGTGAATTTAGGAGAGGTTTAGGTTTCTTTCCTCAAGTTTTTTTCCATGTTGCTTTGACCACAAAACATATTGATTCCCAGATTAAAAAATGTTTGAAATTCATAATTTCAAATGTTGATTTTTGAAAGACAATGTGGAAAAGATTTGCAGAATCCCTCAACATAACCTATCTTTGTAAGTGATTTTATATAATAAATGTAAAATTTGTAAATATTTTCTATGATGTTAGAAAAATCAATGAACTTTACTGTTTGGTAATAGCAAGTTACTAAATGGTAATATTTTATAAAGTCATTGCTTAATGACTTTAGAAGTGTGTGAAGTTTTAAGTGTCATAGTTGAGACATTTGGTTCTTACTGTTTGTCAAAAATATCTGAGAACATACAAATTTTTAGTCTACTGAAAATTATAACTGTACCCATTTTTGGAGGATTGGTGAGAGGACTATAGGCAAACAATACAGCTTGAGAAAGTGGCTAGCATTAATGTGTTTCCTGTATGAAATCACTTTCCCACATTCATCCATTTTTAAACCAAGACCCTTTCTCACATTAATGAGTTTACCAATCAAAACATAGTTTGTAGGGAACAAATGTATTGTTGCAGTGTGTATGTGCGTGTGTGTGTGTGTGTGTGTGTGTGTGTGTGTGTGTTTATTGGAAATAATTGAATTCTAGATAACTTTGTGAAAAATACATAACCTTAAGTGAGAGCATTTTGGCGGGAGATGGGCATTTACTTCATCTAGGTGCTGACATCTATCCGTTATTGATACCCATCTGTGAGAAGATTTAGGAAACACTGTTCCTCAAATTGCCATATGTTTCAGATACCCATCACAAATGGGGCGCATTGATTTTTTTTTTAGGGGAGTGGGGTCAACAGGTTAAAATAATCTCTCTGTACAACCTGTTTTGGGCTGTTTTAGTCCATAAAACTGGAGTAGGCTTGCGAAAAGACCTAGACACTGGGCTCCCCTATTATATTTCCCTCTAACTCCAGATAACACCAAATAAACCCTTAATCACACAAGCAATCACTCAACTTTTACTCTCCCTCCTGCTCCCTGACCTGCCACTAGCCCATTTCATTTCCCATGCTCTGGCCTCTTGGCCTCTGTCTTTATAAGCCGTATCACCTGCCCGTCAGGCGGCTCCCAGCTCCTGCATCCTGCCTGGTGTCTGGTTTCTTCCAGGTTACCCAGAGTTTACAGAGTGGACATGCTACCTCTGGTCCTCCTCTAATTCTGGAAATGTGACTCCGAAAGAAGTCTTCATCTAGTACTGGGCCTAAAGGTCTTCATTGATTTGCTGAGACACTTTTCTTTTCTATTGGGGAAGTGAAATATTTCTCCTCTCCCACAATTAGCAGAGGTAAAAAATGCCTCACTTGGTAGTAATTTTCTTTGTGGTTTTCTATCCATAGTCATATTGTTCATAAGGCAAGAGCACATATACAAGTCTAAAACCAATCGAACACCAATTATGAGGTGTATTAAATATGCAATTTCTTACTTGAACACGATCTTCCAACTGTTCAAATTATTGCCTTCTGTTTCGACAGATCTCAAGTTATGCCTTGCCCCCAGCTCCCTTTCTTTCCCTGTCCTCTATCCTATACCAATCTTTCCCCTTATTATATGTCCTAGTTCTCTGCTCAGGGCACTAAGATTCTTCCATTGCCAATTGCTAAGATAGGTGAGACCTTCCCTCACCCCATGGTAGAGACAAAATACATCAGTGGCAAATCACCCAGTTACCTTATCATAGCTTTGAATCAACTGTCACATTTTTCTGAATCTGTGAGGAACCAAGATGACCTTCTGCTGAAAACCAGAGGTAACTGTAGCCATTTCTACTGCTATGGCTAGGATCAGTGAAATTATGGGAAATACACCGCATATCATTGCAAAGGAAGAAGTCTTCAATGTCAGCTATTGTTTTCACTGTTTAATCATTTTTATATTTATAAACCTTCAATGTTCTATTATGTTTCCTAATTGTGTAAGTCAGAGCTAAGCTATAAGGTAGGATATGCATATATAAAATGAACACAACTATGTATATACATATACCTGTACAGACACTCATTGACTTATAATAGGATTATTTCCAAATAAACCTTTCATAATTGAAATTATCTGAAATGAAAGTCTGTTTAGTACACTTAAAGCAGTGAACCTCAGAGTTTACCCAGCCTACCTTGAGTACATTCAGGACATTTGCACTGTGTGGCAGG
Organism: Rhizomys pruinosus; assembly: GCA_009823505.1. Lineage (NCBI taxonomy): Eukaryota > Metazoa > Chordata > Mammalia > Rodentia > Spalacidae > Rhizomys > Rhizomys pruinosus. Next base: position 454,127 of record VZQC01010467.1, on the reverse strand, counting down.
CAGTTGGACAAAACTGCTTAAGGCAAAACCCAATTTAGGACCAAGTGTTTACTAGATTATTTATTATATTGACTACCGTGCTGAAAATGATTGTATGGATATTCTGTCACACTATCATAAAGTCGAGAATTAGTAAAACCATTTTAAGTCCGGGAGTGCTGTGCATCATATAATTTGTAGTGGTCGAGTGCTGCGCAATTGTGAACTGGCAAAACAGTTTCTGTTAGGATGCTTCACTTTTATTTTCCTATCTAGTGCTGGAGATTCAGCTCACAGGGCAGGCAGTGAGGAATGAGTGATGCAGGTCAAGTGCCAGAGAGGAAGGTGGAGGAGACGGTATTTATAGCAGCTCGTTTTGACTGAGAGTGAGATGGTATGAGGAAACTGAGCCAGCTCATGACAGGGTACAAGGAATAGCCCTGGCCCATGACTGGAGAAGCTGAGGAGCTGAGGGCAGATCTAAAGGAAGATGGAGGGATTGCAGGCACAGCTTTCCATCAGCAGGTCACAGCAATGCATAAACTATGAAAGTGAAGTGTTGGTGCTTTCATCAACCCTCCACACTCACCAAAAGTTTCCTAATTTATACACATTCAGAAATGGAAGAGAGCGAATTTTGAGAGACATAGATCTGAGTATCCCTGTGGACCCGGGACAAAGCCCCCAAGCCTTCTTTCAAAGCTTGCCATCCCCACAACTCCTTTTTCATTTTCCTTTAGACATCAAAACTGCACTCCTTCCTTATCAATTGTGTTCCTAGGTTGTCCTGCATAGACCTCTGCTTTTATCTTATTACCATTCCTCATCTGATGCCATGAAAGGGCCATCTGGGGAGGAGATAGCTTTTCCTCAGTGCTGCCGCTCATTCCACAAGTCAGCAAGTTCATCTTCCTCTTCCCAAAACACACTGGCCCATTTGGACTCTGAAGACTGGAACTTAGAAAATGACTCCCCTTTCCAGCTTTTCCTTTGACTGTCCTGTTTCTCTATGGGTTTCCTTAATTTAATCACTTATACTCAATGCCAGCCTCTTTTGCTCCACAACTCCAGGCAGCTCAGTATCTATAGCAGTCCAATTAGTATATGCATTTTCCCAGGACAAGGGCTGGGTCAAATATAGTATTTTGATCTGACTTGATATCTCTTCCACAGCCCAGAGGAGCTGTTGGGGACTGATTAAATGCTGTAATAATGAAGAAATTCTGATAATGTTTGATTATGATTATTTTTATACTAGTAGATAAAGAAAAAGGATGTTTCACTCTGTGGAACTGTTCTCCAGGTTCCATTCCCTGGCCATCACAACAGCGTCCACCCAAACACTCACAACAACATCCACCCAAACACTCACAGCAGCATCCACCCAAACACTCACAACAGCACACACCCAAACACTCATGCCTGTATCAAATAATAGGTAGTCTATATTTCTTATTATATTAAGGAAAATGCAGAGACTTCAATATTCACATTAATTTGGAGAAATTCCGTTTCTCCCCATGATTCATGTTTTTAGAGAAAAATGCCTTAGCCTTAGTCACTGAACTCATTGAAAATTCTTTCTTTCTAGATGGACAAACACACCTTTTATATCCAATATCACGACTCCTAGATTAGTTTCCTGTGGTGAATGACTACAAAGTAGGTGGCCTCAATAACAGAAATGCATTTTAAGCATTTTGGAGGACTGAAGTTGGAACTGAGATGTTGGTAGTATTAAGCTTTCTCCAAAACCTCTATGGTAAAGTCCAGGAACTCCTTTCAGCTTCTGGCACCATCAGCTGTTTCTTTTCTTGGGTTGCATCACTCCAGCTGTGGCTCTGTCACTACGTGGTCTGTAATCCCCCAGGTACCTCAAATTTTGTGCCTTTCTCTTGGAAAGACAGCTATCAAAGACAGCTATTAAAGGCCTTCCCACTAATCCCAGGTGACTTCATCTTAAGATCCTTAGCCAAGTCATCTCTGTAAGGAAGGGCTTTTATTTTCCTAAACAGCTTCACAGTAACACTTACACAACATAAGATATGCACATATATTTTTGGGAAACATATTCAGCCCCCTAAAGCTCCACAGAGCAGCTAGTCTAAGCCTTCTGAGGCCTAGAACTGACCTGATGTGAGGTAATCTTTGGCCCATACTCTTGGTTATTTAACCATCAAATGCCCAGCCCACGCCCATTGTGCAACACAATCACATTATCACCAAGACCAAAATATGTGGCTCTCAGAGACAACAGGTGGATGAACTGCCATACTTCCAGAACTTACTTCTGAAATGTCCTCTCTCTGGAGGCAATGTGCTTGAACCATATACTTTGCCTCACTAGTTAGGGCTCTGAGGGGACTGAGAGGGATCTGGCTTCTTGGGAGAAAACACGAATGGAGTGCTAAGGAAATGGTTCAGTTGGTGCAGTGCTTGCTTTGCAAGCATGAGGACCTGAGTTGATTCTCGATAAATCACATATTTAAAAAACCAGATGGGATAGCACACACTTGTAATCTCAACACTGTGAAGGAGAGATAGGTAGGTCACTGCAGCATGATGGACAAGGAGATGAGCTTATTTGGCCTTGGCAAGATCCAGTCCAGAAAAGACCCAGGTGGATGGCATCTGGAGAATGTCACCAAGTTTTTCCTCTTGGTTCCACACATATGTGCATGTACACCTGCATACACATGTGCACATGCACCTCCACACATCAACACACACAAGTATATAAAAGGCAAATGAAAGTAATAATGTCTACGGAATGTTTTAGTTATCTCTTTCAAGCATTCATATATATATATCTGGAACCTGAGGCAGGAGTAGTTTCTAGTGAGTGAGAGCCAGGGTAGTTATAGTACCTTTCAAGCCTCTATGCAATGTGTCATGTCTGCTTTGCCAGGAGTGAGCTAACCATAGGGCAGGATACTTTCATGGGAACAGATTTCGTGGGCGAGGGCTTTGCAGGCTGATGGGCCTCTACTTTAGCTCAGTAGTCACTACAGCTACAGTACCTGGGGAAGGTTGCAAGTTGTATCCCAGGGTATGAGTGCTACATTGATGTTGACTGAATAAGGTGAAGATGTGCCAGTACGCCCTCAAGGTGCCCACCCAATGGAGAAATGAGAGCCAAGGAAGTAAACTTGATTCAAGGACGATAAAAGTCAGCTGGGGTTTTAGTTTCTTATCAAATATCAGCTGAATTATTAAGACTTAACTCTAATTGTTTTTAGTTAATACATATTCTTTTTCTTTTATTACCTAATAGACATTCAATGTGTAGCACCTGTTGATTTGTGAATATCCTAGCATAACTTGAAATAACCATACATATATGAACTTGGTTTAGAAATATGAAAAAAACTTAGCTCTGTAAGCTTTGTTTGGGTTTATTCTATGTGGGAGGGAAACCTTGATTAGGTGGAATCCAGCCCGGATTCAGTCTGTTTGCCCTTGGCTCTGCACGTGGATGTGCTTCCTCAGAGTCCGTTGGATGGAAGTGGTCCCTAGGGATGGATCTTTGGTGTCAGTAGAAGCAGCTGGACAGGAGGGTTTGGTTTCACATCTGGTTTCACTTCTGATCCATGAGATGCTGCCTAGAGCTTTCTTAAATTTGCTAAAAAAAATGATGTCTTTGTGTCTCTACACCAGCCTCTCTACAGGGAAACTGGGGAAGTTCACAGACCTGTGCTGCGGAAAGCATTCCATACATTGATGGGACCTAAGGGTCTTTATGCTGGGAGCAGAGGTAGAGCGACCTTGGCCTGTTCCTAGGGTGCTAGGCCACGAGGAATGCTGCTCCTGGGTCCTTAGGCTTTGCTGAATCTGCCATGAATTCAGTAATGCTGGTCATGCTTGCTGCCCACCCGTGGGCCAATCATGTAGGCTCTCTTCACCTCCCCTGCTCTCCCTCAGTCTTCTCCCTCCCTGCATACCATGGGCCAATCATGTAGGCTCTCTTCACCTTCCCTGCTCTTCCTCAGTCTTCTCCCTCCCTGCATACCATTTCCCCATCAGTATGTACACTGGAGGTAGAAGGCTTGGATTTAAATTCAGCTCAATTGCCCATTTCTCAAATCTTCAATCATTTCACCTCCTTTAAACTCGAATGTTCTTATACATAAAAGGGAAAGAATAAACTCTCCCTAGTCTTTACAAGCAGAGATGATGTGTTTAAATGAGCCAGTATTTGTGAAACTCTTTGTGACCATCAGGTGTGGCTAGGCATGAGTGCTCAAACACTTGGGTGGGATTTGAATGTCATAAGAAGATAAGTGAAAAAAGGTAAACAGGTAGGCCCTTTTAGAGAGTTGGTGGAAGAATTCTGGTCAAAGGAAGAGACCTTGAGAATGATCTACAGCTACATTTTATAGAAGAGGACACTGAGGTGAGGGGGCAAAGGCCTGAGCCCTCTCCTGCTCCTGGACTTTGTTTCCTCCCTCCTAATTTAATGTTGTCAGCTGCAGAGAACTCATTTATGCGTCTGCTTGTCACCTGCTGTCCTGTCTGTTCCAACACTGTATAGACTGTCAGCCTCTGGAGAGCTGAAGGAGTCTGACTGGTTTATCTGTGTACTCAGAGTTGTGGGCAGAATTAGTGAAACATCCAATGAATGAATAGTGTGCAGTCCAGTGGCCTGGCTGATTCTGGTACTTTGCCCCTTTTCAAGATGCTGTAAATCATGCATGGTTGCCCTCTCTTTCTTTTAAGTCCTGGACATCTCTGTAATACAAATTCTCAGCAGAGACCTGCCTGTCATTTCCTATTCCACCTAGGAAATTAATGGAAACAGAAGATTGCTAATAGGTCAAGGAGCTAGTCATAGGGAAGGTGTGAGAGAAGTGAGCTCCAGGAGGTCAGACGTAGGGCTGGCATGTTTATGGTTATGTGTCAAGACTGGCCCATAGGAGACCCTTGGAAAATATCTGTTAAATGGAAGAGTGACTGAAGGAATGGCCCCTTGAAAATATTGACAGACGTGTAGCTCGATGGTAAGATGACTACTGAATGACACACTGATGGCTTTTCAATGCTCTGGAAGAGGTACAAAGGCCATAGGAAGAACACACAAGCGTATGGCATGCTTTCTTCTGTCAGTGGGAGTCAGGATATCTGGTTGGGTGGGCATGCAGGTGGAGGTGGGGTAAAGAGCTGGGGGCAGCTGTTGTCGGAATGAGTGAGCCATCCCTGAAACTGTAAATATGCCAGGGCCCCAAACTGTGAAGCTGACAGATGCCCACCCGGCAGGCTCAGATGGGAGGACTCATGGAATCCAGATTTTAAATTAGAGTCACCTGAGCCCAGTCAGGAAACTGTCATCCTTCTGATGGAACAGAAAAGAGAGGGGCTGAGGAAGAAAATCTTTGTAGCTGAGCCTATCTGACTTTCCTCAGTGGGAGATACACGAGCAGTGTTTCATGTCAAGGAGAGGTAGTTAAAATGCAAACTGCTGATCCGTGGTCTCAGAATTCCAGAGGCGTGGTCTGTGCCCATGGACCCCTCATCCTCCTTCCCTTTGATCTATCACTTATGTGGAGAAGGGCTTTTATGTGTGCTTCCCATACAACGGGTAATTTAGCTCATCTCATTATGAAATAGTAGGAAGTCTAGTTCAATTACATTTGCTTCAGTGTTTCTTTAAAGTACATAGGAATGCATTATCCACATATACTTTAGGTAGTCTGAATACTTTTCTCCTGGTTGTTTATAATAGAAATGTTGAGCTTCTTTTAGCCAAATCAAAGTAAGTTTCAATTTAAGAAAATAATAAAAGAAGGCTGAAAGCATGTACTCTGTCAAGGTGCACAGGGTTTGAGACAGGTAATGCCAAGGAAATGTATTGACCTTACATCGACCAAAACTGACAGTTTATTTTAAACAGAAATTGGCACACTTTTGTGCTTCTCCTTCTATGCAAATGATATAGACTCAGGCTTAACAAAAATCTCCTCCCCACTTTGCTCAAAGTCTGGACATTTTTTTCTCAGTTCACTTTTTTTGGATAGTTTTCAAGCAAATTTACAAGGAGTCAACCCATAGAAAGTCATTTGTGGCTCAGACACACGATGGAATGTGAATGAAGTGGCCTACACAGGAAAGCGTAGGTTTGTCTATGGTGAGCTACTGTCACTCACTGGTCACCTTTGATTCACAACTACACATCTGTATTTTAGATTTTTTTTCTTTTTGAAGTTAATTTTTATTGCACACATTCCATACAACATTTCTTAATCAAATTTAGACTCATTCCCCTATCCATGCCCACCCTTCGGACCTCCTACCGCCTGCCAGAGCTCATGGATTCTGTCATACATGTTAAGTCCTGTCTTGCATCTCTTTCTCAGTCTTTTATAACCTTTTCGATGCAGAAGTTTACTATTTGGGTCAGTTCTTTGAACAGGTTTTTCTCTCTTTTTTGTTCCCTTTAATTTTATATATTATTCCAAAATATGCATATATACATTCCACACATGAATCAAAATTACAAAGTCTGAAAATAAACTATAGGTTAATTCCAAAACACATTTAGGAATTCATATTTTAACAGTAAAATTGCATGCAGGTTAAAAGAACTTTACATTCTTTTTTTTAGAATATGAATACATATCTTCTATCCATAGATGGTCATTACAATGTGTTAATACAAGTGTTAGGACAATTCTAGAGCCCATTAACAGATTCACATTATAATAGCACAGTTGCTTTCAGATACAATGAAATATAATAATAAAGTTGCTCAGTTTTCCTGCCAACTGGGGATTTGGTATTAGCATCCACAAATGAGGGAACCCATTCACCTTTTTTTTTCCTGGGTACTGTGTCACTTCACTTAGCATAATGGCTTCGAGTTCCATCCATTTACTTGCAAAGTTCATGATGTCATCCTTCTTTACCTCTGCGTAGAACTCCATTGTGTAGATGAACCACATTTTTGTTATCTAGTCATCAGTTGAGGGACATTTGGGTTGGTTCCAGCTCTTTGGTATTGTGAAGAGAGCTTCAGTAAACATAGCTGTGCATGTATCTTTGTGGTAGGATGTGTATATACCCAGGAGTGGTATGACTGGGTCAAGTTGTAGGCTCATTTTATGTCTTTAAAGGGTTCTCCACACTGCTTTCTACAGTGGTTGTACTTTACATTCCCACCAGCAGTGGATGAGTGTTCCCCTTTCCCCACAACCTCTCCAACATTTGGTGTCTTTTGTTTTCTTGATCTTATTTTCAAATGATTTCAACTTAGAGAAAACATTTTCCTTTGCATTTCATTTGTGAGGAAATTCTACACAGATTGAGATTTCTCTAGGCGAGACTATGCAATTCAGTAACTGGCCAATTTCCCTCAACATTTGAAGTAGATATTATAGACATTTCCTCTATATTGCAGAAGGAGTTAAAGAAGTGTAGAAGTATAAAATGCAATAATGAAGTCTTAAGTTTTGGTTTGTTGTAGAAGCTTGAATGGAGAGGAAGATGGCTTATTTAGGATTTTCTGTTACTATATCAAAATACCTAAAACTAGGTAATTTATAAAGAAGAGAAATTAGTTTGGTTCATGGTTCTAGAGGCTGGTAAACATAAGATCATGGCGCTGGAATTTGCTTGGCTTTGCTGAAGGTGTTCTTGACGCATTGTAACATGGCAAAGAACATCACACAGCAAGACAGAGCAAATGTGCTAGAGTGGGTCTCTTTTATTTTCTAAATACCATCAGGTGGACCTTGCACTCATGACCTTATTTAATCCCTATTATATCTTAAATACCTCATCTTTAAATTCCATATATATATATATGATTAAGTTTACAACATGCAATTTCCAAGATAACTTTTTCCACAACCTAGTGGGATTGAGGCGGGTTTGATATTTTTATCTCCTTGAGTATATGGGATAATAAAGCATGATTAATATATGATATTTTGTATCTGATGCCATATTTTACAGATTTTTATCTTTTAGCAGAATTATCTTGCTTTATGGACCAATGTGCAGTGTTATTGAGGTAATAGTAGTTTTGCAAAAGTCAGGGCTGGGCATGAATTAAGAACAGATGTGCAGGGTATAAAATCTTTGTGGAACACTGTGAAAGAAGCCCCACTCTATTAAAGACACACATGGTGAAGTTTTAATCTAATTTTTCTACTTTCAATACAGAAAGGTTTTAATAGTAAATGAAGTAATATAGTTTGAAATATGTGTATACTCTTCTATATTATTCCTCTGTGCTAAAAATTTTGGTAGCATAGTACCATTACAGAATGCTTGATACACATGTTCTCCTTATATTTCCCTCCCTTTAGCCAAACAATTAGACTATGTATGGCCCCTTTTGCAGAAGTTACCAATTTCTCTCTTCAAAAGACACTCTGCTTATTTATTTCTATTTCCTTGAGTGTGGTTTATTCTTAATGTCTTGCTCTTAATAACCTAGAGTAACAGTCATGAAATCCAATGTTGTATTATAAAAGGGAAAAAGCTTTTGTCTTGGTCCCTTTTTGTCCCCCCCACCCCTCTTTCTTCTTTGCTTTTTTGGATAAATGAAATGGGGCTTGTCAATAGGGGAATGTGTGTGCAAGTCTCTGGCTAGGAGCCATCGAGACATTGATGGTTATTCCCCATAGCCATATGAGTGCCAGTAAATTTGAGATCCAGTTACCTTTGCCATATGCTATTCATTAGATTCCAGTCCCAGTACCATCTCATCCTCATGAGAGAAGTTTACACAAGGTTGTGGGTAAGAGGAGACCATCAGGGATCACATGAAGCTACCACAGTGGTGAAAATTTTAGTTTTCACAATTTACTTTTAGGATGAAGACATGTGATTTCTCTGTAGATGTGACTTTTTGTTATAAGGAGTCCATTTCTAAAGGGAATTCCTTGGTTCCATGCTTTGTGATACTCTTGGAGCATCAACACAGAAGGAAATCCCTTTTTCCTTTGTAAATTCCCAGCTTTGCAAATACTCTTTACATCAGAGTTTCTTAAACCTGTGGCAGGCCCAAAGTTAAGGAAAGGCATATTGCTTCACAATCAGTACATATGCTTAGAAATGTGTTCTGAGATTTCTTTGCATTACCCCACAGAGGCTGTGGGTCTGTGCTGGGTGCTTCTGGGTCTTTAAGTCTTATTCAAGAAGGAAATAAAGACACACATGGATTTCAAAGCAGTAGGGAAGCATTGTTCAAAGTGAAAAAATATTATAAATTAGAAGGAATACATTATAAAGGAACATAATTATAAGTCCACATGACTGAGGGTACTCCAGGGCCAACAACTGCAGGTTATTTCCCAGAGTTTCTTTTCATAGAGTCTGAAGGAAAGAAGGGCTGGCTATTAACATCCAGAGTTTGGGTAGTTCTGTATTTAGATTGACAAGTTAAGTTATATAACCATTTCTCTCCTGCACAAATTCCTTCACATAATGCATCTGATTTTAAACACATTTTACTTTATTGTGCAAGCATCTAAAACCAGTTCAGGACAGATTAGCCTTCCTACTCTCATACCCAGAAGTAAGCACAAAAAGAGTATGATTAAATAGAATATGTCTAAGTTTGATGGTTGTTAAAAGGTGGAGAAAATTATTACATGGTTTGGAGTGGGCCATGGTTTCAATTCATGGAGATGAGGTTCTAGGTTGTTAGCAGGTTGTTACATACTTTGTACAGAGAAGGGTGTATATGTGTAGGATGCACAGGTAAGAGTCCTAGACTTCTAAGTGCATTATTAGAAAAGGGGTATGTATATAGTCCCTACCAAGTGCAATACCAAGCAGCAAAAATGTTCCTTATGCTTGCTTGCCTCACCTTGCACAGGGAAAATTTTAGCCTCAGGAATCACAGAGGAAGTAGATTCCTGTGATGAAACTTATCCAGTCAGAGAAAAACAGTTTTAATGGAATTCATAGGGCTTCAAAACAATACAACCTTGGCATTAATAGTTTTATTCTGCAGTAACAAATCCTTAAAGAACAGGGAAGAAAGGTGAAAGTTCAGAGCCAGGGATATTTCCTATTCACCCTGTGAGTCATTGCCATTTAGGTTTGTGCGGTGTGTTCACCAGCTGCTCCCAAGAAGTAATCGAGCACTCTTTTTGGGGTTTCATCCCTCCTGTTTTCCTCTCTACTATTTGGTGGGGTTCTCAAATGGGGATTCTGTTCTCAAAACCCTTACTTTTCTGCTTATTCTTTTGGAGTCCTGTTGGTCTGATTTTCAGGACATAAAAGTACCGATTTGTAGGATATGTTATCTTTCACTTTCTTTTCTCAGATAGGAAAATTGTGCTGTATGATTCTGTAGGTTTGAGATAGGTGCTCTCTCAGCTCATAGCTGGTCACAGTAATAAGCTCCTTGGAGCAGATACACAGGGGGCATATCTTGTTTATCTACATTTTGTGCTACTTTGTTGACCAATAAGCTCTCAACACATGGGTGTTGAAGAATTTACCATAATAACAGAAAAATAGAAATTACATATACATATATCCTCCACAGAAATAGCCTAACCTTGTGTGATGGTTAATCCTGGGTGTCAACTTGACTGGACTAGGGATGAACAAATATGAGAAAGAGATCTTCAGATTGGACTACCTCAAGCAAGATGGCCTACTCTAAATGTAGGCATTATCTTCTGCCAGCAGGCAGTATAAAAGGCCATCAGCTTGCCTCTCTCTCACTGGTGAGTTTGTCTTGCTGCTGTGATCAACCCTTTGGATCCCAGGGTGTACTGAGACCGGCAGATCTCCTGGAATCCATCGGGCCTTCAGCACCAGATTGGGACTACTGAGACATCCAGCCTTGTGGACTGAGCAGTTCCCTGGATTCTCAGCCTCTCCCATGTGGTGTGGCTATTGTTGTACTCCTTGAGCTCTGTCACATGAGCAAATCAATAAATCTACATAGCTATATATTCATTTTATTGATTCTGTTTCTCTAGAGTAATACATCTTGTTTCAGTTTCTGAATGAGTTTCTGACACGTGGTAGGAAGCCTGTGTTCTTCAGCCTTGGATGGCTTGGGTGTAAGCCATGCTCTTCATAGCAACTGAGTAAGCACAGTCACATTAATAGAATTCCCTTCTAGATTATTGCAAGACTGGCAGTACTATTCCCACAGGATTTTATAGGACATGTAAGTACAGACATCTAAAAGTTACCAGGCAGCACTTGGCATTTTATAAACGTTCAACAAATGTTTGCATCTTAGCCAGTGTAGATAAATGGAGGATAGGGACTTCTTTTTGACATGCAATGTAACTTTCATTAAATTGCTTTTATGGTGTGTCCCCTTTCCTCAGACTGAAACCACTGGCCGTGCCCTGTAATCTCTGGTACTGTGCTTGGATGTAACTTTACAGAGTAACCATTCAAATTATGAATAAATAAATCAAATAAGTAGTTAAATGAAGAAAGAAGGTTCAGATTCCGATTTGGATCTGAATTTCTCTGTGAACATAATGTTTAATATTTATGACTCTCCTTTTATTCTCACTTATAAGGAAATTTTAAAAAATCTTACAGGATTAATGGCAAATGAATACATTAAAGTGTATGACTTGACACATAATAGGCACATCATAATTTTCTTTCCTTTCTTCCTTATACTTAAAATGGCAATCTCTCAGCATTGTCTTTGCCCTACAGTCTCTGCTATCTTTTAGTCACAAAGTCCTAAGTCCTAGGGGACAGGAGACCATAGACAGTTGGGTGAGGCACATGGGTACAAAGAGAAGCCAGCACTATCTAAGCTATCTCCCTTGATATTTCCTTCCTTCTTTTCTTAATTTTTTTTCATTTCTTCCTGTCAAATACACTTATCTAATTAATTATATTAGTTATCTAGTTAATTATATTAGGAAGTAAGGAAAATCCACTATAGCAAAATCTACAAAGAAAAGACAAAGTGGGGGACGGAAGAGATAGCTTAGTTAGTTAAGGGCTGGCCTTGGAAGCAGGAGGACCTGAGTTCAATCCCCAGAACCCATGTTTCAAAAGCCAATTATAGTGGTACACACTTGGCATTCCAGTGTTGGGGGCACAGAGACAGATGAATCCCTGGGGCCATTGGCCAGACAGCCTAATCTACTTGGTGAGTTTCAGGAGTGAGAGACCCTCAAAAAATGTAAAGGTAGACAGATCCTGAGGAATGACACCTGAACCTGACCTCTGGCCTTTAAACACAAATCCACAAACATGTACCTGCACATACACACACACACACACACACACACACACACACACACACACACCACATGGCATTAAATTTATCAGTGTGGTCTACACATTAGTTACTAGTATCTAAAAGTGTATTACAATTCTTTAATGTTTATGCATGCATGTGTGTGCACAAATGCACGTGCGCAACACACATGAATGTGGGCATGTATGTGGAGGATTGAGGACACGTTCAGGAGTGGATTCCCTCCTTTTATCATATGGGTCCCAGGAATTGGGGACTCAGGTTGTCAGGCTTGGAAGCAATTGCCTTTCATACTGAATCATTTGCTGGCTCCTTCCCCTTTCAAAGCCAGGCCCAAGAAACCTGAAGCCTCATAGGATATATGCACACATGGACTTGCACACAGACTGGTTGGTTAGAGAGCTGGCCTGTAGGAAGAGGGATAGTGTGAGTCTCAGCCAACCAGGACAGCGCATCTTTCTAGATCCTTCCTATTCAGAATCCCCTAAAAATTTGATGGACAAAGTGATACTTCCTTGAGGGATGATTCTGTCCTCTGAGGTTCAGGTCTTTTCTCCTCTTGAAGTTCTTCTGCCCTCATCTGAGAGGCTATTTACTGTTTACTGATAAACTGATGGCATTTGTGTGTTCATTTAGTTCCTGCTCAGACAAATAGGGGCTTCCTGCCACATCTTTGCACATAGCTCTCCTGGTCAATAAGTCCCTGCAGACCCTCATTGAGTCTGCTGCCTACTCTAAACCACATACGCCTTCCTTCCTTGATTCACAGTTGTCACCTTGAGCTTTAGCCTCAGCAGGTTTGGAAGGTGTTTCAGTTTCCTTTGGAGCCTCAGTTTAGTAAGAAGTGCTTACTGGTACAGTCTGGTTGTGTGCTTTTAGAGGACAAGAGGAGATATTATCTGAATATGCTTATTCATTCTCACAAATCCATCATTACTCAGTAAAATATTGGAGAATGAGCAGATGGACAGATCGGTAAAAAAAAAAATGGGGAATATTGGAAAAAAAGTAGTAGCCCAGGAGCTAAAGTGGGAAAGACTATGAAAGTGAAATTAGGCACCATATTACAAAACCATCACCCCAGCTCTGGGGACACAGAGTAGGAGGATTTTGACTTTGAGGTCAGCCCAGACTGCCTAGCAAGAGCTTGTCTCAGAAAAAAAAAATACAGAAGAGGAGTTACTGGTGATCATGTGTTCTCTATTTGTATGCTGACAGTTTTCTTGCTGGCTGCAGTAGTCCTTTGAAGCATGATCTTTTGACAATTTACTATTTTTGTTTCTTCTAGGCCCTCTCCTATAAAATTTGTAGACTGGTAAAAAACAAATTGACATATCTGTTGAACATTTCACTTAGGGAAGCGATCCTGGATGAGAGAGAATACCGTGTTGTTTACAAAGTGGCTGATGCTTAGGCCCCTCGAATGCCATGGCTGCAGAGGCCAGAAGATGTTGGAACTTCTGGAACTTGAGTTATAGATAGTTGTTAGCTGCCATGTGGCTGCTGGGAACAGAACACAGGTTGTCTGGAAAAGCAGCCAATCTGTTTAAGCTCTGAGTCATCTCTCCGGTTCCCCCTCCTCCCCCAACCCCCTGAGAAACTCTTGATCAGCTGAAAAGTCCTTTTTGGAAAAAGACACACAGTCTCTGTTCTTTTCAGCTAACTCTCTATTTCAGCTTTTGATGCACTCTATAATACTGAACAAAAGAAATAAAAGTTGTTCCCTTGCTTTGGTTATATAAATTTCAAATGTACTAGCTGGGAATAGTACCTCACACTTGTAATCTCAGCACTCAGGGAACAGAGGCAGGAGGATCATAAATTAAGGCAAATTTGGCCTACATAATTAGGCACAGGTCAGCCTGTGCTACATAGTGACACCCTGTGTTCAAAATGCAAAGGAGAAAAGAAAAGAAAAAGAAGGGGTTTTATTTGACTAAATAATTCCTAAATACCTCATCACGGATGGAGGCCTCTCCTGGAAGTTCTCAGGTTGACTAATAGAAATGATTTTTTTTTTTTTGTAAGGTGGACAATTGCTTCCAGGGTTGAGGTAGTCCTGGCCTGGGGCATATGATCCCAGAGCCACATTTGACACTGAGCCCTAGTGAGATTGCAAAAGTTGGAGAAAGCAAGTTGGACAATTAATTTCAGTAGATGTACTCATTCGCGGGAGAACACAGAAACAACCCAGAGCCTTTTGCTGTTCTGGAAAGGGGGCCGGGGCCCAGAGAAGTAATTTTATACAATGTGTCTGGACATAGAATTTAGGTGTATCTGCAGGGAGCCATGTTACTGATGTTTAAGTCACAGCCCTTAGTGAAATTGCTGATTGAAATAAAAATAAAATAGAATTATAGATGAACAAAGAAAGGTAAATTAACTACAGCTTAGGATTTGTGGTCCTAAAGCTGCTTCATCTGCATCTGTTTCTGTGTTCTCAAAACATGCTGGGATGTCTTGGACTTTCACTTCCTACTGGTGGCGCTGGGCGATGGACCCCACCTGGAGCTCACAGGGAAGTCTTCTCTGCCAGGGACCCAGCTCCACCATCTTCATTTGCATAGATCTCCCTTACCTGCCATTGCTTTTGCCTGTTTCCCTGATGGGAAGGCTACACATTCACTCGCCTATGACAAGGACGAATGTGTACAGAAGCTGGGAGATGGAAAATTCCAAGTCCAAAGTACTCTTTGTAAGCCAGTTGGTAAACTGGGTGAAATATTCATCAGGACTTTTGTTGACATTAACTGACAATCCAGGTCAATTTAGCATGGGCCCTTAGGTAATTTTCTGGTTGACAGACTCAGAGATTCCAGTGAAACTCTAGCTTTGCAGAATTAGGGGCAGTTTAGCCAGGGGTAGGTTTCTTTCTTCAGATTTTCATTCATAGGCACTCAATGTTTTTCCTGTGGTACCAGTAAGATAGAGTTAACAACAGGGTGTCCATCATCACCTGAAAAGAAAGTTCTTTCCCTGGATAGACCTGACCAAGTATCTGAGAGTCTTCTTACTGCTTCTCATGGGTTTCACAGCTTCGCCCAAACTGAGCCCTGAATCCACTAGATGGGATGCTACACAGTGGTTCTCTAGCCCAAGGAGCATATTTTACTCTTTAAGAAGTCTGTATTCAATTCACAAACATGGATTGAGGAAAGGTCAGCGTGTGTGTGTGTGTGTGTGTGTGTGTAGGTGCAGTAACAGTGAAAAATCAAGATCATTTTTGTTTAAAAAAGATAAATGGATGCCAGGCACCACCAAATGACGGTTCTCCATTCTAAGTATGGTCATCTCTTAGTGTCCACAGAGGATTTTGTTCAGCATTACTCCTGGACATTAAAACATAGGATTTCTTATGTAAAATTGTATGATATTTCCATGGAATTTATGCATATCTATGTATGATATACTTTATCATATGTAGATGCCTTAAATGCCTAATAGAATGTAAATGGTATGTAAATCATTGTTATAGTATACTGATTCGGAACTAATGTTAGGACAATAGCTTGGAAAATGCTCAGTATAGATGCAATTTCTTTTGCCCAAATGCTTCTGGTCATAGGTCAGTTGAATCCTCATATGTGTAACCTGCACAAAATGTAGTCCAACTACATAATCTTGAGAAGAAGCAGTTGGAGAAATTATAGGTCCTGGGTAGAAGGGATTTGGTAGTGGTTGGGAATTTGGATTTTATTGTACCATAGTCAGTAGGCCACAGTCATTGGAAGGTCAGGAAGATTACAGGGGAAGATGATAGCAGAACATGAGAAAGAGTCAAATTAGAATAGAAAATGGTCATGTCTGTACTTGTCTTCTTTGTTAGGTGCATCTTGTACCCAATGCCACACATTTAATAGAAGAAACAGAATGCATGTGATCATAATGCTCAGTTCTTTGATTATTATGATGTAT
Organism: Rhizomys pruinosus; assembly: GCA_009823505.1. Classification (NCBI taxonomy): domain Eukaryota; kingdom Metazoa; phylum Chordata; class Mammalia; order Rodentia; family Spalacidae; genus Rhizomys; species Rhizomys pruinosus. Next base: position 438,031 of record VZQC01010467.1, on the reverse strand, counting down.
CTGTTCTGGTAACATATATGTGCTCTTATTTTTTTCCTTGAATTTCTTAATTTTAAAATGTCAAACAGTATCCATACCTCCAATGGATATGGGTCATCACCTCCAAATATTGGCTTTGGTGTCTACTCTCCACATCTGAATAGATACTTAGGAAAGACAAATATCAAAGAAAGGCTCACATTGAAAATGACTTGTATTACACTTGAAAATGTATTGTATTTACTGTTTGAAGTCATACATGGTCTCATAATCAGACTTATTAGAAGCAAGTAATGATCTTTAATCTAAATAAAAATAAAAAATTTACAGTTACATTGAAAGATGCATAGTGGTGACGTTTTTCCAGCCTGTTCCTGAGAGGTTTAAGTATTGTTTCAGGACTTGGCATGAGATCCCTTAATGATTTTGCAGAGTTCACAGCTGTTTAGGCTTAAGATATAATTACATTTCATTATCAGTGTCAGTTAAAACACACACAGTCGTGCTGGTCCAAGTAGAGCGGTGGTGCTAAGAAAATGGAGCTGGGCATGAGAAGTTGCGCTTGGAGATTCAGCTTTGATCCTTTTCAAAAGAAGTTCCTTGTCAGAGACTTCCGTGAATGTTTCTCAGAGGGAGTTGCAGTAGGGATGCTGGATGTGAGCATATTGGAAGATTTATGTGCCAATTCTCAGGGAGATTTATTTTGATAAAGTGTACTGTATCAATATGTAAAAATCTAATAAATATAACTCTTTAAAGAGAGGACTGTTCTAATTTTACTGTTTCAGAGAAAAGGTTTGGCAAAAAGTCAGAATGTGCATTAAAAACACACTTTCAAGAAGTCTAATAAATAAAGTCTTTGAAATATGGTTTCCTAGTGAAAGGCATTTTAAATCATCTTGATTAAGAATCTAAATTAGACCTTAAAATAAGAAAGGCAAGTCCCTTTAACTTATTATTTATAGATCGTTTGGAAATAAAATCTATGGAAACTGATTTCTTCTTCAATTCTTTACAAGGCAACTAAATTGTCAAGTTTTAACAGCACATGTGGTTAGCTAGAGGGTTCCCATTAAGAAAGGAGGCAATGGACAGTGGAGTGGCATTTACTGAACAATTGCAATCTGGCAGACACTGTGTGAGCTTCTTTGGGCACCTTGTCTCATTTTCTCTTCCACGAAGAAGTTACACATAGGCTCCGATCTGCAACACCTGCTGCAGGCTAGCTGTGTGACCTTGAGCAAATTATGTCACCTGTTTGAACCTCAGTTTCCTCATTCATAAATGAGACCAATCCTAGTCCCTGACTAATAGGGTCAATGTAATGTTAATTGATTTTAGAGATGAAATGGGCTTAGCAGTATGGCCAGTCCACAGAAAATGACAATAAATGCTAACATATAACACAATAATCCTCATCTTGCCCAGGTCAGATGACTGAGACTGCTCATAGCATGTAGCTGGTTATTGATGTATCATGGCCCAAACCCTGAGTGTTAACCATATCTGCCAATTACCCTAAGTCTGCGCTCATTTATAGCAATGTCCTTTACTGAATCCATCTTAAACTATTCTGTCTTTTACTCTTTCATTCATACCCTCATATGCACATCATATATCTATAATCTATAATATGTAATATAATATTGCACATGGTAAACTACATTTTTTTCTATTTGATACTGTGTTTTTTCTATTTATATATAACACATAATGCATATTACAGATGGGTCCTAACATACAATGTTTTGACTTATGAATTTCAACTTTATGATGGTGCAGAAGCAGAAAGGGTACTTTAGTTTTTGAGTTTTGCTCTTCACCTGAGGAAGCAATACTCGATCTGATGCTCTCTCAGGATGCAGGATAATGGCAATGAACCCTATCTCCCAACAGCTTTGCCATCCTAAGGTATAAAATCCAACAGTCTAGAGTGCAAAGTGCTGCCAAGGCCTTTTGGATTCAACTATGAGCTATTTTTGGATTCAACTTGAGCTATTCAACACTTTCATTATTAAACAAGTTTTTTTTTTTTTTTTTTTTTTTTTTTTTTTTTTTTTTTTTTTTTTTTGGTGTGTTTGAGCACAGGGTCTCCCTGTAGCCCTCGCTGTCCTGGAACTCACTCTGTAGACCAGGCTGGCCTTGAACTCACAAAGATCCGCCTGCCTCTGCCTCCCAAGTGCTAGGATTAAAGGCGTGCGCCACCACGCCCGGCTATTAAACAAGTTTTTATCTTTGATGATTTTAAACAATTTTAGGCTAATAAAATGTTTAGAGCACATTTAAGGGAGACTAGGATAATTTCTTTTCTTTCTTTCTTTCTTTCTTTCTTTCTTTCTTTCTTTCTTTCTTTCTTTCTTTTTTTTTTTTTTTTTTTTTTTTTTTTTTTTTTTTTTTCTTTTTTTTTTTTTTTTCCTTTGGTCTTTTTGAGACAGGGTCTCCCTGTAGCTCCAGCTGTCCTGGAACTCACTCTGTAGACCAGGCTGGCCTTGAACTCACAAAGATCCGCCTGCCTCTGCCTCCCAAGTGCTAGGTTAATGTTTCCAGATGTCCTTTGGTGTAAATTCATGAGTTTAGCATCAGAAAGCCTTCCTGGAAGATTTTTGCAGTGATGCCATCTACCTCTCAAAGCCAAAATGTTCGGAAACAAAACAGATTTTACAAGTGTTTCTGATATAAATCCCTCCTTCTGTGGATGCCCAGAAGCACACACCTAGTGGGGAATTTCTTTGCGCACCATAGTTTAAACTATTTTAAAATAAGTTTTTAATAAGTTTATAAATAATAAGTTTAAAAATGCTCTCTAGTGCCACTGAGGCTTGATTCTAACCCCTTTATCTTTTAAACTGTATAAAATGCATTAAGGAAAATAACCCCAATAGTTTAGATATTCAAGCTCCAGCAGGTGTCAAGGGCCAGTACTTCTTATTTTAAGGCAATACACATGTGTTCCTATCTCAAGTACCCAAGGAAAATGAATCTGCATCTTTAATAAGTAAATTGTATTTCTCTGCAAGAGGAAAGACATTTTGTAAGACAGTTAAATGTCAGGGAAAATCACACTCAAAAGCTCATCTGAAATTAAAAGGATGCCCTGAGATGTGACATTCTTAACTTCTTCACTACTCAGTAATTGTTAATTAGATTAATTACTGCCTGGCAAGCTGAGTTGCACGCTTCATTTCCATGCTCTTAGGTGATCGGTCAGCTGCTCTGCCTGCTAGGGACTGATCTTGGGGCTTCAAAGGCAGCTCTAGGAGGACTTATAGCCAAAAGATTACTGCAGCCACAGGCAAAATAGGACAAGAGTGTCTCAGAAGCCTTCAAGGGTCTGTGCTCCCTCCACCAACTCACTTGTCAATTAAATTAAAGAATCCTCCCAGCTTCATTCCTCAATCTTCAGAAGCATCTCTGTAGATGTTTTGAGATCTCAAGCCCTTCTAAGAAATGAATCTTTTTCTCTGTTGTACTTGATTGCTGTTGATTACTAATTCACTTGTTATTGATCGCAAGCTCATAATTCTTACTGTTTAGATGGGGAATTATCTCATGCTATTAAAACACCTCTAAGTTTCAGAGGCCTTACAATCCCTGGAACAGAGGCCACATTCATCCTTGTGGAGCCTGGAAGGATTGGGTACTTACACCTGACTTGATCCATTAATTACTTGTTCCTTTCTTGGTGTGAGTATATAGGAATGTTTTATCTGGTTTAGCAGAAGGAGACATAGTCCTTTAAAGAACTGAAAGATACAGCATCTCTATGGAGAAGTTTGCCAAATCACCTTACTCTAATACTTTTCTCTGGCCTTGTAGACTTTAAAAAAGAGACTATAATAATGAGACAACTTTTTACAATTTCTTCCAAAATGCAGATAATTTGAAAAGGAAGGGACTTAAAAATTATGTCACATTTTCTAGGTATGTATATAATATGTATTTATTATAGAGAATATGGACAAGTTAGAGAAGCATAAATAGGAAATAGGAAAATAAAACCCTTATGGGTTACTGTCATTGACCTCTATATTTTAGCAGAAATAACATGCATTGCATAGGCTGTGACCTTTGAAGTCTGGAGTGTGACATTAGGTAACAGTATTCCCTGGCTGAATGATCCTGTGCTGTGTGCTCACTGTCTCTCTGGTCATCATTGCCAACTTAGAAGATTACCTACCAGGAGAACCCACCCTGGTATCTAATACACTAGGAATATTTGGTATACTGAGCTGTTGGCACTGGTTTTTCATCTGTGTTAGGGTTTCTTCCCTCTCTGAGCAGGCACAAAACTATATGTGTGACAGAGGTTTTTAAGCATTGCCTAAAATGTCAAAGATGCTGATCAGATATTTTATATTTTCATATATTGAACACCTGAATTTAATGCACTTGTCATACAACTGTTCTTTCTTGAATCACAGTAATTCATATTGTTGCATAAATCATAAATATGAATAGGAAATGGGGGTATATTGTTTCCAGGCAGCTGAGAGAGCAGTTCTACAGCAGCTTTTGGGAATGAAGCTATGCATCTTACAGAATGTAGCAGGTCAGTTTGGCTTTAGATACAACTCTCTTATGAAAACTGGAAATAAGTGGAATTTACCCATGATCTTTCCCAATGGGATAGTTGTATGAAGAAATAAGGTGAGGAAAGAGCTCCTCAGGCATCATTCATAGCCCGAATGTCAACAGGGGTCTTATTCAAAGCATCATCAGAATGAGTTTTGAACCTGTGACCTAGAAAATATGAAGCAGCAGTCCTGCTCAAGTTTCTGGAAAAGATGTTGCCATGTTGGGTAGAATCAAGTTGACCACAGCTGGCGTCTGACCAAGAGCACTAGAGAATACTTTTTTCTTGGAGGTAACAAGAATTGTTGGGAGGAAGCATCCGAGTTGTTGTGATGATTGTCTTTTCAATATCCAACCTTGGGAAGCATAATGCAGTTATCTATCTGGCTTGAAATATAGCCAGAAGCTTGGGTTAATGTTTTTTCTTTTGTAAGAAGTGCCAAGGGGTTGTTAATGACCCTCTGGGTTAGGACCCAGGTTTGCAAAGAAGAAGAGACTGAAAGAAGAGAGGGTGTTTGGCGAGAAAGAAAGCAGGCTCAGTGTTTCAGCCTTTCATCAGGCCTTCCTTTGATGTTTGCTCAAAGGGACACACAATAACACTGAGGTTGCCTTGAAGACCTCTCTGATCTACTCTGAATATCGACCCTTTCTCAAGCTAGTCCTTGGTGTTGCTGTTGAAAAAAAAGGAGGGTTCTGTTTAACAGTGCAGGCAGATAATAACAAGAAGATTAGGCATGAGTGATTTCACAGGACCTGGAATGGTTTCCAAGAGCAGTAACCTCAGGAACTGCTGAGTCCAGTGAGCCTGCATTCAAAAGGGCTCAGTGTCTCACCCAATCCTACTACCCAGGATCCCATAATTCAGTTGCACCCTCCATGATCTTTTTCTTATTCCTCCTCTCTCAAGTGCTGGTTACATAGTACTTGGAGATTTTTTCCCCCAAGTAATGGCCATATATCTTTCTTTTCAATGCATCTTCATAATTTCTATATACAGATTAGGTCCAGGCTAGAAGAAAGTATTCACACCATGCCAGGATCTTTCCAAACACTTTCATTTTCTGAGAGGTGAACAAGGTGTATAATTTTATAGATGAAGAAACTAAGGCCAAATATATTGAGCCATTTGCCCAAGATCCACAGCTAGGAATTACGGAGCTGGAGAATGAGCCAAGCTTGTGCTATCAACTGATACTAGGATGGAAGATAAGTGGTCGTAACTACTACTCTCTTTCCCATAGTATGGGATAACAGGAATGATACTCCTGCATCATCTCTGTGGCACAGTTTTGTATAGTAGCTTGTGCTTTCACTTAGCTGTTGGAGTTGCATGTTATGATTTGACCCAATGACTTTTGCATCTCTTTGGCAAGGCTGGAGCCACCATGCTGAGAAGTCCCTGGCCTCCTGTCTCCTGATCTGCCATGTTTGGTCTTCTGGGCCCTCACCATCTCCCTTGTTCTGGATGAACTTTTTTCCCCTCCCTGGCAGCCTCCTCCATCTGTTGGCTTTCTCCCGCCTCTTCTCTCCAGGATGTCTTTTTGATTTAGGGCCAAGCCTTTGCTCCCAGGTCAGAAGGGGCCTCCTCTGAGAGCCAGGCTACTTTTTGCAATCCCTTTGGCAGTCTCAGAGATTGTTTCTCAGGCATGACATGCCTCTCTTCACACCACACCTCATTTGGTGCCTTTGTTTTCTCATTTCTTTTCCAAGCCTTGGCAACTGACTAACACCTTGACACAGTTATAAACTTGGACCACAAGTTGTCACTGATGGTTTCCAGGATCAAAACTGCTGTAAGTTTTAAACCTTTTACATCTGTGACTGTGTCATCTCTGGAAGAGAGAGAGAGAGAGAGAGAGAGAGAGAGAGAGAGAGAGAGAGAGAGAGAGAGAGACTTGCAAAGTACTGTCCAGGAGGAGACTCTCTTCTGGAGGAAAGCTCCCTGAGCCACAAAATTGCAGAGGAAACAAAGAGGAGCCGACCCTCCACAGAGGAAATTCAGGATGATGCACCAGCACCATCATCCCACAGGCATTTAGGAAATACTGATTTATTTTTTTGTATCTAACCACAGTATTTATTTTATGGGAGTGCTTCTTAGTATTTCTTATAGAAGGATGCTTGAGCTTTTGTCCGAGTGTTTTATTTTTTTATTGTTATTAAACTTTTTCCATACATCATTTCTCAATCGAATTTAGAGTCACTTCCCTTTCCATGCCCCCCACCCCACCTGAGTTTCTGCACTCTGCCATACACATCTTGCATCTTTTTTTTTTTTTTTTTTTTTCTGTACGTGTATGGATGGACTGTCTGCATGCAAGTTTGTGCACCCGTGTTGTGCAATGCCGCGGAAGTCAGAAGATGGTGTCGGATTCCCCTGGAACTGGAGTTCTCCTGGAGTTGGAGTTTCAGACGGTTCTCGGCCACCATGTGGGTGCTGGGGACCGAACCCGGGTCCTCTGTAAGAGCGGTCAGTGCTCTTAACTGCTAGGACCATCTCTCCAGCCCCGCATCTTTTTTGAGTCTTTCCAGAGTTGTGTTTTCAGGTCTTTTGTTGTTGTTGCTCTCTGATTTGTATTTCCATATATAGGATATATAAATATATATATTAATATATATATATTAATTTTTTTTTTTTTTTTTTTTTTTTTTTTTTTTTTTTTTTCTTTGCTAAAAGATGTCATGATTTCCTTAAGGAAGTGTTTGAAGGTTCCTCTTTGGCAAGCCCAAACAACCATCAATCTTAACTTTGTGCTCCACACTGGTGTCTTTCCCTCCCATGGTCCACCAAATGAAGTCCAGTAAGCATGCGTCCTGTCTTGATCTTCTTGTACTGGCTTCCATAATACAGCCTGGGTAGTCCAACAATGGCAGTCTACCGCCCTGATCTCACTTGCTCTCCTCTGCTCTTGGAAGCTAAGCAGGGTTGGCCTGGTTAGTACTTGGATGGACACTGATTTCTTAGTGTGACAAGCAGCATGGTAGTGGCTGCCAGGACTGTAATGTGTAAAAAACATGACAAAGAAATGGGTGTCACAATGCAGCTACCTTGACAAGAGTTAAGAGTGGATGGGAAAGAGAGAGAGAGAGAGAGAGAGAGAGAGAGAGAGAGAGAGAGAGAGAGAGAGAGAGATTGGCTGAAGGCAGGAAAGGGCTTGGGGCTGATGGGTGATTGGAAATATAGATACAAGGGAGACTATATGTGTCTGCAGCAATCATTGGACAATGAAAGATGAAATTTGGTAAGACATGGTCCTCTAGGGTGGAAAAAATCACTTTCAATATGAATAGTCACTTGGCTATCAAGGGGGCTTGTGGAAACTTCTGACCTAAAATTGATAATAAGTCTTGACCTGAAAATTTCTTCTTATGAAAAAGATGTTTGTTGTTTTGCAGTGAACATTCCCTATGCTTGTCTATCCTTACATGCCTTGAGCAATAACAGTATCTGAAGGATCAAACATCATTCCATGAAATGAGTGCATTCCTAACATGATGGGAACCAGTCCACACAGTGAGTGCATTCTAACATGATGGGAAGCCAGTCCACACAGTGAGTGCATTCCTAACATGATGGGAACCCAGTCCACACAGTGAGTGCATTCGTAACATGATGGGAACTCAGTCCACACAGTGAGTGTACTCCTACATGATGGGAACTCAGTCCACACAGTGAGTGTACTCCTACATGATGGGAACTCAGTCCACACAGTGAGTGTACTCCTACATGATGGGAACTCAGTCCACACAGTGAGTATACTCCTATATGTTGGGAACTCAGTCACACAGAGTGTGTGCCTAGCATGATGAGGGTCTGGGTAAATTTGGCTGAGAGAAGAGGCTCAGTGCAAGAAAGAAGAAATTTTGTAGTGCAGCTGTTTGCCCTAGCATGAGGGGTCTATGTGGTCAGCAAAGTGCTCCCTCTTAAGCCTGTTGTATCTTTTGGTTCACTCATTATTATGTGACCTCAGGCAGCTATTTTTGACTCTGGAAGTTTCTCTTTGAATAATACTGCACATACAAAGTTGGTTGGCTAAGTACAGTGCATGCAGGCTTTTCCACTGGTCTTCTGTTCATTTGGACTAAAAATTTTCTCAGATCATCCCACTTTTTTCTGGATTTCCAAATAAATTCCTCATTTAAAAAATTATTTATTTATTTATTTTCGTATGTGTGTGAATGTACTGTCTGCATGTAGGTTTGTACACCCGTGTCCTGCAATGCCGTGGAGGTCAGAAGAGGGTCTCTGATTCCCCTGGGACTGGAGTTAAAGATGGTTCTCAGCCACCATGTGGGTGCTGGGATCGAACCTGGGTCCTCTGCAAGAGCAGTCAGCACTCTTAATGCTAGGCCATCTCTCTAGCCCCTAAATTCCTCATTTTTAATGGCAGTAAGTTACTAACTTGACACACATGAAAAATCCAATTTTCTTTAAATTGAAAAGGGAGAAAATACCACTAGTGAGTTTTCATCATTAATTTGTCGTTTATAAAATATAAAATCATTTGGTTATTGGAATCCAAACAGACATCAGCCTTGCTGTGAAGGGGTTATGCTCTAGAATACAAATCACTCTGGCCAAGCTTATGGGATAAAATTGCTGTGTGCCCCCATTTTCCAAATACAGAGTCCAGTAAAACTAGGAGCTATTTAGTACCCTGGGTTACTGGAGTCCTAGGAAACAGTGACACTTTGTTTCTCTTTTAAAGGTGAAGGCTTATCATCCCAATGCAGGCAGTGACTGTAGTAAGGGAATGAGACACACAAATGAGTTGAGTTCTCAGAATTCCAGCCTAGGGTTTTCTCCTTGTATGGCACTCAATACCCTGTAAGTTGTCAATGTGCTGAGGTTCAGAGCCAGTAACACCTCTGTCCCACTGAGGCCTCTGGGTGGATCTTTTACTTTTTGCACCATAGATCAAGTGCCTTCCTCTCCAATCCACATTGAGACCAAACAGATTCTTACCACACACTGTAAAACTTTTCTGCAATATGCTCACCTCCATCTGAAGCAGACAGAATAATATAATATAGTAAGAACCCCAAGAATTAGATAGTAAGACTATTTAACAGAAGCAGTAAGATTCACTAGAAAGTAGTTGCTTGCTTCATGAGAGGGTGGTAGGAAGGTAAGGGAACCTGCATTTAAGTCTCTATTAAAATTTTATGTTTCTTGACACAGATGTATCACAGGCTACACTAATAGTTACTATCATTTATGATTTTATGTCAGATATTGCACTAAGAACTCCACAAGGGTTGCTTAATTAAATCCTTATACTATGATAATATGTGCAAAGACTGGATTCTAGTCTTGGCTAGCTGCTTATTTTAAATAAATAGATAAATACATGGATTAATTTAGATACTTATGCCCTAACCTCCCGGCACTACTGGAGTAAAAAGGAGCTCTCTGCTTTGGTCCTTTGTCTGTAATGTGTAATCCTATCAGCTTCTTTACTGTGGACTGTCTCCAATAAGGGACACTGAAGACAAATATTTTAAATGACTTCTCAGTCCTAATGTCTTTTGCAAAATTACAATTGTTACATAAGCTTCTGTAATTTTGTTCATCATTTGTCAGTAACTATCTATATGTCTTAAGATTTAACAATGAGCTGGGCATGGTGGTGCATGCCTTTAATCCTAGCACTGAGAAGGCAGAGGCAGGTGGATCTTTGTGAGTTCAAGGCCAGCTCTGTTTTAAAGAGCGAGTTCCAAGACAGCTGGGGCTACAGGGAGACCCTGTCTCTAAAAGCCCACTTAGATGCCAGTGAAGTCCAAATATCTAGAAAGGCATTTACTGGTTTTGTTCATATACTTACCATTGTGAAGGTCCAAAACACAAAGAACAGTTGGCTAAGAAGGAGACATCCTCTGCCCATTCACAGCATCATTATGAAGTCCACACCGTATGTCTACTCTGACATCCTTAAGCAATTACCATCTTGAGCAGAAGAGCTTTTTGCTTTGATTTTATACATCCCCAACACATAAGCAGTTGGGGGGAGTGAATATTTAAGATCTCTCTTCAAAAAGAGGAAGGGCTAAAAGCCACATCAAAAGAAGAGTTAAATTAGGAACCTCTAAATGCCAAGTCTTAAATCATCCTGGCAAATTGTTTTTCTGCTTGTTTCCCTTCTGGTACCCACAGCTTTGTGATGGATTGCCATAGACTGGAAAGAGTAGACGCTTATGATATTAAGCTAGTTGCTAGGATGATTAAGGTCATCTGTTTTCTACAAATAATGGATCTCGTTTTGAGAGTGTTGACAATAGTGAAGCAGTTCAGATTTGATGAGGAGCCCCTTAGCTTGGAAATCTTCTCTACACTGGTAAGTGGAGCTTATAGGGATGGTGTTTATGAACATTAATAAATTTACTCAAAATATCTTTTGGTCCACTTTGGGCAGGCATACTCACTGAGAAAGCTACATAATCTTCCTTAATATTTTTTTCATAACCATCTGCAAAGGCCGTTATTCACTGTTAATGTGGTAAGAGTTGTAATAATCTTCGAGATATACCACTGGGCCTTGATGTGCAGGTGTTTCAAGAGAGGTTTAACTAGGGAGGAAAGACTCATGCTGAATGTGGGTGGCACCATCCAATGGGCTGGGACTCTCAGACTGACTACAAAGAGAAGGGGGAATGGGGCTCAGCACTGGCATCCATCTCTCTCTGCTTCCTGACTGCAGATCCGCGGTGACCAGCTCCTTCCTGTTCCTGCTGCCACGTCTGCCTTCCCATTATGGACTGAACACGCAAAGATGAGCTAGAAGTTTTCTCCCCTGCATTCTTGTTAACAAGGATGTGATATTCCATTCCACTTTTAAAGAACAGAACAATCATTTTACCTACCTTTGATAGACCACAAACCTCACATAATCTAAATAATGAAAATAAAACATCATATAATTCCAGGACCTTGGAAAATTTCAATAAGATTCTCTACAGTGATGCTACCCCAAATCAAACTGGTATGCTTTCTCCTTTGTTAACACTATAATCCCCATGTACTTAAAAAGTAAGATAGTTCCTGTTTGCTTATATAATTCCTAGATTTCTCTTTTTGTTTTGGATATCTTGCAATCATCGGGGGAAAACCATTTGATTTTAAACTGCAATAAAAATAGGATTTAAAAAGGGATGTCTACAGATTATTCATCTGGAAATTAGTTTATGGAATCCTTTTGCTAACTCAGTCTTTAGTAAACACCCTATTACCAGCACCCTAGGAAATCTGATTTTAAACGGTTCATCTTGGAAGTTTATTATTATTATTTTTAATACCTCTTTTTTATCATAATATTTATTTATTTTTATTGATGTTTTGTGTATTTTAGACATTATTTTCAGTTCAATTTAGCCATATTCCCCTTTCCCTTCCCCCCACCCCACCCCAGATCACACATTCTGCCATACATGTCCTGCATTTGTCTCTTAGTCTTTTTAAAGTTTTTCTCTGGAAATTTATTATTTATCCATCAATAGTACTGTTCTATGCATGAAATTAAGATTATATATTAAATTGTCAATGTGATTTACACATTCTTATTGAAATTTGTGATTTTCATACACAACATCTTAATTATCTTTATGCCCCCTTCCCCATCGACACTCTCCCATAGATTCTCCAGTAGATTTTATGCATTCTATCATTTATGGTAAGGTATACCAGGCAAATTAGAATCCCCAGCATCCCTCAATTCATGTTCATCCACTGGGGTCTAGTCAGCCTTAAAGAAGATCAGCTCTTCCTCATCTAGCAGTAATCAGCTGCAAATAGTTCTTCCTTGTGCTAAGGACAGGGCCTGCTGCCCATTTCCACACTTCTGTGCTGGGTTTTTGTCTGCTTGTGTTTATATTGATCTTGTGTGTGCTGTCACCATTGCTGTAAATTCATATGCACAAGGAGCCTGTAATACGCTGTGTACATGTGGTTATGCACCTCCTCTCATGGCTCTTATAATCTTTCTGCCCCCTCTTCTGCAATGAACTCTGAACCCTGTGTGGGTGAAGTTTAATATGGCAGTCCTATCTAAGGACCAAAACTCTGTGGACTCTTATTCTCTATGCTTTGGCCATTTGTGTCCCTTTGTGTTCATTGCTCTCTATTGCATGAGGGAGCTTCATTGATGAGATTGAAAGATGCATTAGTACTCTCTCTACCCCTTGTTCCACTAAGGTCCCTAAGCCTTAGGTTTAGAGTTTCCATTGTAGATGTGTCACACAAGGTTGGGCATTTCACAGACAATTAATCTGTGTGTGACCAGTTGTGGACCTTTGTAAATGTCTCTGACTATTGTTAAAGAAGTCTTTGATGCATGGTGACTAGCATTAATGTCTGTAAATACAAGGATCTATATTTAGCACATACTAAGAAACTACATTTGTCTAAGGATGTGACAGTCTTGGAGTTTTCTCTAAGATATATGACCTATCTAGCCATGTGTATTTGGCTGTGTTTACAGTACCACACATGAGTTCCCTCCCAATGAGTAAGCTTTAGGTCCAATTATGTAGCTCTTGATTAACCCCAAGATACAAGTGCCACTACTTCTCCAAAGCAGTTTTCTGTATTGGTCACTGTTGTGGTTTATTAGGCCTTAAAGCTGGAGTTGGACCACTGATTGTTGTTCTTCCTTAGCAGCCTGCATAGAGATTTACACATTTCTGATGTTTAAAACAAGTAAAATTAGTTTATGAGACTTGGCTATATGTCCCTGGAAAGCCCATGTGTTAGTTCTTGTTCTCCCAACCCACTGTACTATGAGGAGGTGACAGAATCCCGAAGAAAACGACTAGTAGGAGTAGAGCAAGTTAGGTAAGTGAAGGTTTGCAGTTGAAGGAGATATGGGAACCAGCCATTTCTGTCTCTTTCTTTGGCTACCATGAGATGAAGTGTCATTCTCTGCTGTATACCTTCACTATGATGTTCTGCACTGCCACAGGCCCAAGCCAAAAAGCAAGGGCCCATGAATGGAACTCTCTGAAACCATCAGACAAAATTCATTTTGCTCTTTTTAAGTTGATTCTATTTTGTTACAGCAATAGAAAGATAACTTATACAAGAACTGGGGCAAAAGAAATTACACAGAAAAGGTTAAATGGGTATATTCTTTATGCTTTGAACAGAAACATAAAGCTTTTAAGTTTTCTCCCATGAATTTATACTTCAGAGCCTTTTCATTTTAGGAGAAAATCACATCTCTCTGAAACATAAATATCAAACCTCTATTATACAAGTGGTGGAGGAAATTCAGTAGCATGAATGATTGTTATAAGACATTGCCTCCCTTGCTAATATTTGTGCACTGAGCCATCCACTGTTCCCAAAACTGTTTGATAAAACTAGTTATATTTTTCATTTTTGTTATGATAATCATATCACAGGGAATGGAAGGGATGGAACATCATTAATAAAAATACATCATCGGGGAACCGGGGTCGCAGGGGAGACACCATAACGCGCCAGGGCAGCAGGTACACAGTTCTACAGCTCTAGGCGGGGTCTGGCGGGGGGCAGCTGGGAGAGGGTCTCGCTGTGAACCCGTCTACGGGGTCCCCGGCCCAGAGGGACCGCGCTCAGGTGTTCGCAGGGTCGCGTTTCCCTCTGCTCTGGTCCCGTCTGGATCTTGTGGGCGGGAACCGGGGTCGCAGGGGAGACGCCATAAACGCGCCAGGGCAGCCAGTACACAGTTTTACAGCTCTAGGCGGGCGTCTGGCGGGGGGCAGCTGGGAGAGGGTCTCGCTGTGAACCCGTCACTGGGGTCCCCGCCCAGAGGGGCCGGGGCGCGGGGTAGATCAGGCACACAATAACCCCCCCCTCCCCGCCGCGCGCCAAGTGAATTGCTAAGAATCCAAGTGGTCTTCCTTTTGGAGAATCCTTCTAGAAACAGAAAGAGAAGACTAAAAAACTATATCAAACAAAAATACACAAAACTGAAAACCTGAAACCTAGCAAGTCAATACACCATAAAAAAATAAAAAAATTTAAAAAAAAAAAAAAAAAGCATCGGAAGCAGGCAGCAAAACCATCCACCTCATAATATAGTGAAAAGTCGTTTGTTGACTTGAACCACAAAAGGGAAATCCATATGCCAAGGACACGACGAAGGGACAACTTGGGAAAGGGACACAGGATACTCCCACACCAGGCCCTACCAAACCTGGAGGAGATAGCCACAAATGGGATCCCCTTGGAGGAGACCCACGGAACAGAGCTTAGACGAATAATTGCAGACATACGCAGAGAAATTAAAGAAAATAAAGAAAGTCATGGAACCATAAGAGATAGAGAAGAAGTAAAAATCAAAAAGGACCCTAGAGGGATTACAATGACAAACTTCGGAAAGAAACTAAAGGAACAGAATGACAAACTCCACAGAAAGAACTAGAGGGAGAAGAAAAAAAAAAACTCCGAATGGAAGTAGAAACACTGAAAAAGGGAGCCAACAAAGAGAAAGGAGCACCAAGAAAGATTGAGAAAGACAAAGACAGAGATTGAGAAGCTCAAAAAGGAAATGGAGGTACTAAAGAAAACACAGGAGGAAAACAAAAAGGAATTAGAACACTCAGTCAATCAAGAAGAAAGAAGAGAAACGGGAAAAGCCTTCAGAAGTAGAATGGAGGAAGCCGAACAAAGAAAATCGACCTGGAAGATAACACAGAGCAATTAAAAAGCTCACATAAAGATTATGAAAATTTTAAAAATACACAAAAAAGTGTAACTAACCGGAAATATGGGACACTATGAAAGAGACAAAACCTCCGCATCATAGGATAGAGGAGAGAGAAGAATCTCAAGAGAATAGATTGATCAGATCTTCAACAGAAAATAATAGATGAAAATTTCCCAAACTAAAAATAGACAAGCCCATACAAAAACAAGAAGCACATAGGACCCCAGAAAATAGACCAAGGATCATGAAAACGAAACACCCCACGCCCTATCATAGTTAAAATTGCTTGAGATGGCCCAAAACAAAGACAAATATCTGAGCGGCCACAAAGAAAAGCTCACGCATACAAAGGGAAAACCCATAAGAATTACAACTGACCTTCTCGCCCTCGAAACCAGTTGAAGCAAGAAGAACATGGAAGCAAAGCATTCCCTGTGTTAAGGGACTATGGATCCCAACCCAGAATACTCTTACCAGCAAAAAATCGACTATACTTGAGAGGAGAGGAAAAACCTTCCATGACATTAAAAAAGATGATGGAATACATGTCTGGAAAACCAACTCTTCATAAAATACTTGAAGCAATTCAAAGAGGCAGAAGAGAGGAGCAACAATCCTCAAACACCTAGGGAAAAGAACACTAACAAAAAAAATAACCATAGGAGCAAAATCAAAGGCTAGAAGTCCAAATGGTAATAAAGTGAAAGGAAGCAACATCCCATCTTTCAATCTGTAACCTTAAAATATTAATGGGCTAAACTTCCCCAATCAAAAGGCATAGACTGGGAGAATGGATAGGAAACAAAACCATCTTATGCTGTTTACCAAGAAACCCATCTCACTTCAAGGATAGCACCAACTTAGGGTAAGGGGGAAAAAGTATCCAAGCAATTGGTACCAAAAAGAAAAATCTGGGTGTGGCTATTCTATATCAGGGAAAACACATAGACTTCAAAGCAAAAGAAATCAAAAAGCAACAAACACCATCAACAAGAGAAAATGAGGGCCATTTACATTCCCTTATTAAAGGAACAATTGACGATGAAAAGATTCACAATTCAAAATATATATGCCCACCAAACCTCGTGCACCAAACTTATCTAAAGACAATTCTCAGGATCATCAAGGCACAGATTAACCCCAGCACACTAATACTAGGGACTTCAATACCCCATTACAGTCACTCTAGACAGATCAACAGGACAAACTGATAAACAGGCGGACATCTGAACTAAATGACACAATACGCCCAAATTGGACCTCACAGACATCTACCGATATTTCACCCAAACACCAGCGAATTTACACTTCTCTACTCGCCCTCATGGAAACATTCTCCAAAAATAGACCATTATATGGGACACAGGGTAAATAAAACTCAACCAAATATAAAAGGTTTGAAATAATCTCATGCATTCCTATCAGACCCACAGTGCCAATTAATTAAAACTCCACTATCAACCAAGAGTAACCCCTCACAACCTACACGGAAAACATGGGAAGTAAACAACACTCTCCTGCATAATGAGTGGTCAAGAAGAAATGAAAAAAAGAAACTAAAACCATTCCTGGAACTGAATGACAACGACAAATACAACACAGCAAAACCTTTGGGGACTTTAAAGCAATCCTAAGAGGGACGTTTTAGCCTAAGTGCCCACATTAAAAAAAAAGAGAAAGAGCACAGTGAACGATCTAACACTGCAGCTAAAAAACTACTTGAGAGAAACAACAAATGAACCCTAAACGGAGGCAGGACAACGAAGTAAATAACAAAAATTCAGAGCAGAGATCAATGAAATAGAAACAAAGAAAACCATACAAAAATCAATGAATCCCAAAAGTTGGTTCTTTGAGAGAATAAACAAGATAGACAGACCTCTAGCCCAGGGCAAACCAAAGAAGCGAGGACCACAACTCCAAATCAATAGAATCTGTGATGAAAGGGGAAATATCACAACAGGACATGGAAAAGATCATGACCATACGGGACCTTCAAAACTTATATTCTACTAAGTTTGAAAACCTCCGAAGAAACGGATGAATATCTGAACTCCTGGGAATCACCACAGCTCAAACCAAGAGAGGATCGACAGCCTAAAACAGGACCTCAATAGTACAGGAAGAAATTGCGAAGATGTAATAAGTAGCCTCCCAACCAAAAAATGCCCAGGCCCGGATGGATTCACGGCAGAATTCTATAAAAATATTTGTAAAGGACTTACAACCCTTACTACTTAAATTTGTTTAGAAGGATACAAAGGAGGGACTTCTCCCAAATTCCTTCTACTGAAGGCCAAAGCATTACGCTACTACCAAAACCAGGGAAACGATACAACCAAAAAGGAGAATATATAGACCCATCTCTCTAATGAACACAGATGCCAAAATTCTAAACAGATTCTGGCGCAATCGCATACAGACTCACATCAAGAAAAATGCATCCACCATGACCAAGTTGGATTCATACCAGACATGCAAGGCTATGTTTTCAAACATACGAAAATCAATAAAATCATCAAACAGCATAAACAGAAACAAGACGGAAACACAAAACACCACGCCATCATCTCAATGATCGCGGAGAGAAAGACTTTGACAAAATCCAGCACCCTTTATGTATTAAAGCCTGGAGGGTAGTTTGTCTGGAGGGTCTCATTCCTCAATTTAATCAAGCCATATACAGAAAACCACAGCCAATATCAATCCTAAATGGGGAAATGCGACGAAGCATTCCCTTAAAGTTTAGTGAAACTCAGCAAGGCTGCCCCTGTCACCACTCCTTCAATATAGTGCTGAAAACCCCTAGCTAGGCCATATAGGCAAGAAAAGGAAATTAAAGGAGTATCTAATTGGAAAAGAGGAAATCAAACTATCCCTTTTGTCTGATGCATATGATTGTTAACCTAAGGGATGCTAAGAACTCCACCAGAAAACTCCTAGAAACGATAAGTAGCTTGGTAAAGTTGGAGATATAAAAAATAAAACCTAGAAAAATCAGTAGCAAAAAACAAACAAACAAAAGCAATTGAAAGAAGGACTTACAAGAACCCTTCACCCCTCACAATAGCCTCAAAAACAATAAAATACCTAGGATACAAACCTAAACCAAATGACACCAATCGGATCCTCTAACAAAAAATTTTAAACCCTTGAAAAAGACAATTGAGGAAGTACACCCGAAGATGGGCCAAACCTCCCATTGCTCATGGATTGGGAAAATAAATTATAAGTAAATAGATGTCCATCCTACCCAAACTATGTACAGATTTAATGCAATCCCAATCAGAATCCCAAGAGTTTCTTCACAGGGCCTGGAAAAAAAAAATCCTCAATTTCATTTGGAAACAAAAAAGACCCCGATAGCCAAAGCAACCCTGAGTGGAAAGAGCATTACAGGGGGGATCGCTATACCAGACATCAAACTATACTATAGGGCTATAGTCATAAGACAGCCTGGTACTGGCACCAAAAACAGACCAGTCGACCAATGGGAATAAAACTGAAGATCCAAACCCGCAGCTCCTACATTTCAGGCTTCACCATCATATTTAGACAAGGGGGCCAAGAAGACACAATGGTAGAAAAGACAGCATCTTCAGCAGAGTGGTGCTGGCCAAAACTGGATCACCACTTGTAGAAGACATGAAATTAAACCCCTAACCTCTCACCTTGCACAACCCAACCCGGTCCCCACCCCCAATGGACCAAAGACCTCAACGTGAACCCCAAACTCTTGGAGGTGATAAAGAGAAGCTTGGCAGCAGGACTACAGACATAGGTGTAGGACAAAGACTTCCTAAATCAGACAGCAGCTGCACAAGAAAGAAATAAGATCGACAATGACCAACTGGGACCTCATAAAACTCAGCAGTCTGTAATCAAAGGAAGCAATAAAGGAAGTGAGGAGAAGACCCACAGAGTGGGAGGGAAACCTTCACAGCAGTATACATCGACAAACATTAATTTCAGAGTATACAAGCTACTCAAAAAAACAAATGAAGAAAGAAAACAAATGAATCACTCAAAAGATGGAGCAAAGGATCTGAAGATACTTCACAGAGGAGGAGTTAGAGATGGCCGAGAAAACACCTTAAGAAGTGTTCCAACATCTCTATAATATAGAGGAAATGCAAATTAAAACCACTCTGAGATATCACCTTACTCCAATATAGACTGGCTAGGATCTAAGGAACATGAGATGCTACCAAGTGCTGGAGAGGTTGGTGGGGAAGGGGGAACACTCATCCATGCTGGTTGGGAATGTAAACCTGTACGCCACTGTGGAAAGCAGTGTGGAGAACCCTTAGCAGACTCAAAATGAGCCTTCCACTTGACCCAGTCATACCACTCCTGCGGTCATATACCACCCAAGAAACACATCTACTGACAAAGCCATACCTGTCCGCTATGTGTGATTGCGCTCTGTCTGACAATAGCAAAAAGCTGGAACAGCCAGCTGTGCCCACAACTAACGAGTGGATAGAGAAAAGGATACATGTTTTATACCAAGGAATTAATTCAAAAAAAAAAAAATATTTCTCAAGGGGACACATCATGTTAATTTCGCATGGTAAATGATGGAGCGGACATTGTTAGCCATTGATGTTAGAGTGAGTAACACTAGTCCCCAGAGAAACAATAACAAATGACACATGGTGTCCCTCCTCTATGTGGATGTAGTACCCACACAACCCAGATTATAAATATTTTCTCATGGAGGAGGGAGGTTCCATAGTAACCAGATCAACAGAAACAGAAAGGGACTGCCTCAGTAAAATGGACCGAACTGGTTGACATTGAAAGGGGGATGGGGTGTGGAGCGGGTCACGGGTTGTATATTCGATTAAGGCATATTTAATCTGACGTGACCTTCATCACGTTACCCCAGTTTCGCTTCAGACCACGTATACAGACACATGGTGTTTTAGGCTTAGTAAAAGTACAACGTTAAACATGCGCTATATTAAACATATATGGTTTACAGAATCTGAGTAAAAATGGTATGCATCGATTAACATGGATGACTATATATTCGGCTTGCACCCACCCTGTCTTGTCTTACATAAATACTTCTGTTAGAGTGATAGAATCTTTGGGTTATTTGACATCATACACCACCCATGTTCTTCTCCTAATTTCTCTGTTGAACATGTATCACTCTTGTTTAGATTTCTTAAGATCGATTTAATGGAAAATTTTTACACGTTGCTCCCAAGTGAATCATATCTAGTTCACCCAAACTTACAACATTGGTTGGAATTGTGAGGAAATCTGTGCTTCTTGACTCCACCCTACTAGTCTTTCTGTATTAAAGCCAACTGTCTTTTGGAGACTTATACGCTAAATATAAAGGGGCGGGGGGATTACGACAAGACATGAAACCTCTTTATCAAACCCTTGCAATCACCATCTTAAAACTAACTATGGGAAACGATTTGTTGTTCAACAGGGACAAAACTGTCACCAACTTTTAATGGCTGAGAAAGAAAAGACATACAGGTTTGATTGACGTCGGATCGTACCAAAAAGTGGTCAACGCGAACAGGTGTACTCTCGTCCCTGAACATTAAGGTAAGAAACGGATTCATGATTGCCTAAAACATCGATACCCCTCTGTGGATACTTACATGTAACAATAGTTATCCAATGAAGCCTCTAAGTGAAACTTACCTTCTAGGTGCCTTACACAGGTTCTGATATGAGAGATACCTTGCCCTTCCACCCATTAGAAAAGGAGAAAACTGACCAATTAGTGAGGTCGGCTCCCCAAATTGTAAATTTGGAGACATACTATTGTAACGGTACGTAACTCTTATAAAGTCCAATCATCGGTTTGTAAAATTTCATGCTTCTCTTAATTTGACTTATAGACATGTAACTGTGGAGGGATATTATCTCTGTTCAGAACTCAAATTTATATACTAAAGTTCTAGTGGCTCTATGCACTCAGGCAAAATATCTTAATACTATGCGAGCTCGGACATCAGCAAAGATGCGATTGTTCTTACTCAAGGTGTGTGCTTTGCCAGGGATCAAAGGCACCCACAAAATGGTAAGGGCCTATCCTGCCTCTAAGTTGGTGATTACCTACAGCGAGGAGAGGGCAATTAAGACCTGCTGACAACAAGACTCCGACGTTGAAACATGGGAGGGATGTATTGAGACCACACATGCAAGTGTACAGATGGCCTCCGATGCCTAGAGAGTGTACCAAAGTGCCAAATAACCAAAACAAGCAACATGGGTCTCCCTGAGTCAAAGCAAGACTACCACGTTCAGCTACCAAGCTAACTCACTGCTGGTAACTTACTGTGACAGGAGAGGCAGCCTATGTGCCGTATTATCCAACCTAATCCTAATTGATCTATGGCTCTCCCCTTGGAGAAACTAACCCAGGCTGATGCCACTCTTCAAGCTCTAATTCTTACTAGTGGTTAGGAGTGTTATAAGCACAGTAAGACCTGTCCATATTTAACAGGGGGAAAATTGTAATTCATGGATTAACTATCCACAACAGTGTGTCCTATGCTTCAAGTAACCTACCATATCTACTATTAGTGTGCTTAACTACATATATATCTAATGCTTGTCTTCATCTAGTAGCGCACGAAAGGTATTCCTGACAAACCTGTCGCCCATGAAACGAAACCAGCCAGGAATCGACCAGAGTCCAGGTAATAGCGCTCCGGAGAGAGTGGACTGTTGTACTCTCATCCACCTGTGCTCCTTTCTAAGCCTAGGGAACAACCTGCGGAAGCGGGGGGGCGTGGTTTAGAATGTAAGGGCTGTGATTTGGGTGAATGTGAAACTACAGCAATGTAGTCTGGACAACTCATTTGATCAACTTGATTGAACAAAAACCTGCACCCCCCACGGATGGTGGGGCTGTAGGGGTTTGGGCAAAACAGCCTGCCAGATTGGTTTTGTCTGAAGGATGCTTGTATCATGGATTTTCACTTATTAGCTAAAAATGAAAAATAAAACTGAGAGAAGATGCAGGACGTATGGCCGAATGCATGATCTGGGATGGGGTGGGGGTGGGTGTGGGGAGGAAAGGGAAATAAGCCTGAACTGACTTGGAAAAAAATGTATGAACTGCACAACGGCATCAATAAAAACTTATTAAAAAAATAACATAAAATAAAATAAAATTAATAAATAAACAAGAAAAGAAAAAACACAGAATTCAATTAAAAAATATCCAAAACCTCTTTGTTCTCACTGGCTATATAGTGGAGTAATTTCTGAAGAGGGTGTATTTAGAAAATGTTAATTTAAGGATAAAATAATAACGATGAGTGGATGTTACCCAATTATTTAAATACAAACTATGGCAGAGAAATAGATTCTCATAGAAAAGCCATATTTATCTTTTTGATGCTTTGAGGCACTATGAATAAATGCTCATTGATCCTTTGTGAAAAAAAATACATCATCAAGGGGCTGGAGAGATAACCTAGCAGTTAAGAGCAACGACTACTTTTGCAGAGGACTGGGTTTGATCCCCAGCACCCACATGGCAGCTAAGAACCATCTGTAACTCCAATTCCAGGAGAACTCCAGTTCCAGGGGAATCCAAGACCCACTTCTGACCTCCGTGGCATTGCACAACACAGGTGCACAGACCTACATGCAGACAGTACACTCATACACATACAAAAATAAAAAATACATTATCAATATTTTACAAGAATCTTAATGTGGCAAGTAGTTGCTTTTCTAGCTTCTTAACATCCATTTTTGGAGGAGTCAAGGCTACTTTGTCTTTGCATCTCAGCAACAACTGACATGTACAATCACTGTGCTGGCTAGCTTTAGTGTCAACTTGACACACTTGGGTTGAGGGAGCCTCAATTGGGGAATTGGCTCCATTGGATTGGCCTGTGGCCATGTCTGTGGAGTATTGTCTTGGTGGTCGAGCAGTGTGGGAGGGCCCAGCCCACAATGAGTGGTGCCACCCTGGGCAGGTCTTTGTGTACCGTATAAGAAGGCAGGCTGGGCATGAGCCAGGGGAGCAAGCCAGTGAACAGCATTCCTCCATGGCCTGTGCTTCAGCTCCTGCCTTGGGCTCCCTGAGTGAGAACTGTGACCCAGGAGATGTAAGCTGAATAAACCCTTTCCTCCCCAAGTCGGTGTCAGTCAGAGTGTTTTGTCACAGCAATGGAAAACAAACTAGAACACTCATCATCATGGTACTGCATAAATGTCAGCTGAAAACACGTTGATCAACTGAGATAAAAAGCTGCAAAGTCTGCAGAGTTGTTTTACTCTGGGCCATTGTTTTTTATGCTCAAGTCTTTACTGCTGTGGTCTTAATGTCTGTGCCCTTCAAAACTCATTTGTTAAAAAATCATCACTGATGATGATAACAGATGATTAGGCCAGGAGAGCAGAGCTCTCATGAATGGATAATGTCCTTAAAAATAAAACCTCAATGGATCCCAGGGTTGTGTTAGCCATGTGAAGCTACACAGAGGAGGGACTGCAGAAACGCAGTAATAGGGTGACATTAGAAACCAAATCTCAAATTTTCTAGTGGTTTCACCTGCCCTTCACATCCTGTGGATGTATGAGAAATAAACTGTTATTTATTTGTCTTTCAGCTCATAGCACTTTGTCATAGTGACCCAGAGGGAAAACAGAAGACCTTACAGGTAAGCCTGAAGGGCAAAAATCATATCACGGCTGGGGTAAAAAGGGCTTGGTTCCTATGCATCCAAGAGTTTTCCAGCAACAAGTTTAAGTCTTGTCTTTGCTCAGATGTTTCAACGTAGAGTACAACAGGGATTATTTGTTTCATAACATATTATTCTGTGCTAAAAACCATTTGGGCATTAATTGGAATTGTGGCTTTAGATTTGGGGGGTGGTTAAGAGTAAATTTGTGTTTAGACTTGCTATAATAGCAACTAATAGAAGTATACTTTAGAGTGGTCCATGCTTTGCTTATCTTTTAATTATCTTTGCTCTTAAGCAGTGAGTTCAATGTAACATAATTTTATGGTAATGTCTTAACACCAAGTAGCAGATAATGCCTTCTCCCTCAGATCTCTGGATTAGGGATGACTAAGATCCCTCAGTTTAGATATGGGGACTTTGGCCTTTTCCAATACTTACTAAGTGACAGTCTATTCAGTAAGAAAATTGACTGTGAATATATCAGCATCCCAGAATGCCAGCTGTTTTCTCTAAATGAAGACTCTTTGGAGAATGCCAATTAAAACTGCATTTATTTATTTATATATCTGCTTAAAAAAGAAATACATTTGTCTCTTTTTTTTGCCACACTTAAAGTCTCCTCCTTAGAGATGACAATAAGAAACAGTGAGCCCAGTGTTAGCTGCAGCCTTTATATGCAGTTGTTGCACCTGGGCCTATGGGTACAGGATTGCAATGACCTTGTTAATTACATGCTAAGGGGAAAGCTTTCCCTCTGAGGACAGTTTCAGAGTATGATTGAAGCAAGCATCCCTTTCACCTCTCCTTAGGGATTAAGATGGACCTGGGCAAGGTGATTACTGTCCTTCCTCAATTTACATGGTGACTTCACTTGTAAACATTTTCTGAAGCTCAGGAGGAAAAGAAACAGATATAGGACATCATCCTTTATGTATAGCACATGCTCCAAATATATTACCACTTTTTAGAGCTTCGTGTGATAGGGGTTTTTATATTCATGGAGGAACAATGACACTTATGAATGTCTGATGCTGTATTTTTGGTTTATCTTCCTATTTAGAAATTGTGATGTTTATAAATACTCTCAAACAAATAGCTCAATCTGAATTTTTTTTTTGTAAACAACAATTGTATTAGAAAAAGTAAAAGGGAACATTTGGGGCTGGAGAGATAGCTTAGCTGTTAAGACCACTTGCTGTTCTTCCAGAGAACAGTTCAAGTGCCAGCACTAACATGGTGAGTACCTCCATGTTAACTCCAGTTCCAGTGGAACTGACGCCCCCTCTGGCCTCTGTGGCACATTGAACACATGTGATGCACTAATGTATGTGCAGGCAAAATGTTCATACACATAAAATAAGTAAAAATAAGTAAAATGATTTTCGATTTGTTAAAATTGTTTCCTTTATTGCAACCCAATATCCATTACACAATATTTTTATGAGATAGAAATCGGTAACTCACACAATTTTTTAAATTTAAACTTTATAGCACATTATAAAGATATACTCATTTGATACTTACATGCTGATGAGAAATAGTCAGAAAATAGAGAAGTGTGTTCTCCACAATTAAATCATTGTTTTCATAAGAGCAGAAAATTGGATATGTAGCACTTCACATTCAACACTCAGCCAATCTTGTATGAGTAGAGGTGCTTCAGACAGCTGTGTGGCATGACACGGTGTGCAGGGTGCATGATTTATGTTCAGGACATAGACTGCAGTTGTCACATGATGCAACACATGAATGCTCCCAGAAACACCTGAGAATCAACACATGCTTGATTTTGAATTTCTGATGACTGTTCATGAAAAAAAAAATGTCTTTCAACCCTGACAATTTTTTTTGAAATCCCAGTTACTTTTTTAAATGGACTATTAAGAGCAGGGGCAGGTTTGCTTCTTTGGCACCAGTAATTTGCATAGAAATACATTTCAGAAGTTGCAGAAAGAAACAAGTTCGTTTTTTTCTTCATTTCCATCCCACGTGAGGGGCAGCTCTCTACCACACATTAATTTGTTCTGGTCAAGTCACAGGCTTAGAGAAAGAGAGGATGGGAGCTTTGGTCCTGGAGGAAGCAGGTGGCTCTCATGCTGGAGCATCAGGGGAGAAGTTTTGTGGTTTTCTTTCTTTTTTTTTTTTTTTTTTTT
>VZQC01010467.1:386096-399991 GCA_009823505.1 Rhizomys pruinosus | reverse complement strand
CTACAGCAATGTAGTCTGGACACTCATTTGATCAGCTTGATTGAACAAACAGCCTGTCACCCCCCACTGGATGGTGGGGCTGTGGGTGTTTGGGCACAACAGCCTGCAGATAGGTTTTGCATGAAGGATGCTTGTACTCATGGATTATCACTTATAGCTAAAAATGAAAAAAAAAACTGAAGGAAAGATGCAGGACAGTTATGGCAGAGTGCATGGTCTGGGATGGGGTGGGGGTGGGGGGGGGAGGGAAAGGGAGATAAGCCTGAACTGAATTGGAAAAAATGTATGAAATGCACAAAGCATCAATAAAAACTAATTAAAAAAAATACAGCAATTGATTTTCATTTCAACTCTAAGGCTTTCATCACTAACAAAAAGAGGATCTAAGTTAATGGAGCTTTCTCTGTTATGGGTGGATTAAACCCTATGGAAAACATCTGATGGTTTCATAGTCAACTTATTATATGCAGTAGAAGGATTAACATTGCACAGGTCATTTGTTAACTTCCATCTCTTCTCTATATCACCCCAAGAGTGAAGTGGAAAGAAAGTGGATTTAAATACAGGAAGGAGATTTTTTTTTCTGCTTAAAGGATGCTACTCCTGACATTTTTCCTGGTGTTCACATTTCCCTCTTTACTCTGTAGGATTACTAGAAATCAATGTTTTCTTTGGCAGTAGAAACAGAAAGTTGAAATTGTTATTTTGAAGTAGGAAGAATGCTTGGTGCATATCAAGAGAACAAAGGAGGAGCTAGAGAGATTGCTCAGTGGTTAAGAGAATGCACTGTTCTTGTAGAGGACCTAGCACCCACTTGGGGACTGACAACCATTTCTAATTCTAGTTCCAGGTATCTGACACTTTTTTTCTGGCCTATGTGGGCTTGCATTCACTTAGTGAACTTATGACTATGCAGACAAACGTTCATACATATGGGGCTAGAGAGATGGCTCAGTGATTAAGAGCACTGAATGCTCTTGCAGAGGACCTGGGTTTATTTCCCGGCACCCACATGGAGGCTAACAACCATCCATAACTCCAGCTTCATGGTATCTGACACTCCTTCTGTCTTCCATGGGCATTGAATGAGTGCATTTACATACATGCAGGCAATAGAGTCATACACAAAATGTAAAAATAAGAAATAAAATATTAAAAAATACTCATACACATGAAATAAAAATAAATCTTTGAAAAGAAGAGAGAAGAACAGGTTTATGTTTAAGAGCCAAGAAGGCTTGGGTATTTGTGAATGAGGAAAATAGAAGCACACTAAGAGTGCTGAGGGGTCCGGCCCTGAAAGTGGAGCTCTGATAGTAAGTGCTTTCTCTGTTCCACCAGTGCCCTGGTCCATGGTAAAAAGCTTTGCTCATTTGGACACAGTGACAATGTAGTGAACTAAATTTTGAACTAGTTCTCACAATCTAACAACACTTCTGAGGACAGACATTGGATTGTCTGATAGGCAATTGGTGTCTCTGCCTTACAAAGAAACCAAGGATCTGAAGTGTGAAATAATGTCCCTATAGTCCTGAGACCAGCTCGACACCATTCCCATAGAAGATAAACCATTCACTTCAAGTGTGAGTTCTCTCTAAGATACTTAGTTCCTTGTGCACCACAGGGCCAGAGGACAAGAGAGCTGAGCTTTGTGCCCATTTGCACCACTGCTACCTTATGGCTTTGATGCTATATAATTTGGAGAAATAGGAATTAGAGCATAGCTCCTGCTGACTCATCAGGTCATATTAAGCTGCCTCTCTACAAGTGTGCAAATAGTTTAGGTCTAGTAGGGTCAGGATTAAATTCAATGTTGAAGTTCAAAGCAATAGGTAAGTGTACAAAAATATTCCTTAATTATGGGCTAAAGAGTCACACATACTTTTAAAAACTTCAATATTTTGAGGCTACTTTATTATCGAAATGACTGATTTATTAAAAACAAAATTCTCAGGTTGGAGATGTAGCTAGGTTGTAGAGTGCTTGCCTAGTTTGTATAGTATGCACAGGTCCTGGTTGCATTCCTAGCACCTACTCATGCCCTGTGATGGTTTGAATGAGTGTCCCCCATGGCCTTTAAGTATTCAGACATTTGTCTCCAGTTGGTGGCACTGTTTTTGGAGGTCTTAGAAGGTGTGGCTGTGCTAGAGGAAGTATGCCACTGGGGGCAGGCTTAGTTAGTTTAACTAGCCTCGTGGTCTCCAGTTGCTCTCTCTGCTTCCTGTGCTCATTGTGAGGTGTGACCCTTGGCTTTCTGCTCCAGCTCCAGCAGCCATGCCTTCCGCTACAATGGACTCTAATTCCCTGGAACCCTCAATCATAAGCTCAAATAAACTCTTCTTTTTTATAAGTTTCTTGGTCATAGTGTTTTATCACAGCAACAGAAAAGTGACTAATACAGTTATTTGGTACCAGAGAGTGGGCTGTTGGCTGTGAAGAACCTGATCATGTGGATGTTTGGAGAAATGTGGAAGACTTTGGAACTTTGGGCTAGAAAAGCTGTTGACTACTGTAAGCAGAGCTTATAGTAGAAGTCTGGAAGAAAGCATTGCTGCAAAAAATGTAGTTCCAGAGGAAAATAAAGACTTAGGCAGCAACTGGGATATTTTGATAAAGAGTCTGGCTGCAGTTTGCCCACAGCCCAAATGCTTGCCTGATGCTAAGTTGAAAAGCAATGGACTAATGTCTTTGTCAGAGGATATTTCAAGACAGCCTAATGTAGAAATGGTGGTGTGGCTATTAATGGTGAATATTGTACAGATCTACAGTGAAGAAGAGCAGATGGGGCAGAAAGAAATACAGAATGTACAGTTTGGATCTGAAAACCCCACTAGGAAGATTAAAGGTGGGGTCAAGGCATGTGAGGAAGAGGCTCCCTTTCATAAGGAGATTAAGGAGAGGCTCCCTTTCATGAGAGACTAAAGTGATTAAGGAGAGGCTAGCATATTTACAAGTAAAAATGGGAAAGGTGAGATTAAAGTGATTAAGGAGAGGCCTGGAGATTTACAAGGAAACAAAATCAGTACCTTCAGGAAAGACTACTACCCAGCTAATCCTCAAACTTTTGAAAGGAAAATACTGAAAAGATTTTCTGCTCCAAGTTAAGGGCAGAGAAAAGTTTCCAAATGTGGTTGAACTAGGCCAGGGTCCATCCCAGCTTGCAGCCAAACTCAGCATTCATTCACTGTGGTGCTGGCTTTAGAGGCATGAAGTTTGCAAGAGTGAAGTGGTCTTCCCCGTTCTTCCTCCATGGTTTCAGAGAGCTGCCAAGGTCTAGGCAGAGTGCAGCAGGGGTGTCCTTGCATAAAGAATGCCCCGATAGGCTATTGCATGAAGCGGTGAATGTGAAGCCTAGGTTGGCAGCAGAGACCCAGAAGACATTTGAGATGCCGACCTGTGAGATATTTGCCAAGCGAGCTGATACAGGGAGTGGTACCAGCCTAAGAAAGAGATGTATGTTGCAAGCAAAGCTGCAAGAGCTGGGCCATCCAAGCCCTTTGGAAGTCAAGTCCCAGAATCGTACATGGAGCTACTGGATTGGTGTTTGCCCCTACAGGTTTTTGGTCTTGTTTTGGTCCAGTATTTCCTCACTATGCCTCTTTCCTCGCCTTTTGGTAATGGAATTGTTATTTGGTTCCACTGTACATTGGGAGTATGTAATTTGTCTTTTTGATTTTACAGGAGCTTACAGTTAGGAGATTGGCCTGAGTCTAAAGAGACTTGGACTGTGACTTTTTGAATGGCATTGAAATGGTAAAGACTGTGGGAACTTTTAAAGGTTGGACTAAATGCATTTTGCATTTTATATGGTCAGGAGCCTATAGGGGCCAGGGAGTGGAATGTGGTGGTTTGAAAGAGTGTCCCCCATAGGCTTTAGTATTCAGACATTTGTCTCCAGTTGGTGGCACTGTTTTTGGATGGTCTTAGAAGGGTGGCCGTGCTAGAGGAAGTATGTCACTGGGGGGCAGGCTTAGTGAGTTTAACAAGCTTGTGTGGTCTCCAGTCTGCTCTCTCTGCTTCTGTGCTCATTGCAAGATGGTGACCCTCGGCTTCCTACTCCAGCTCCAGCCGCCATGCCTCCCTGCCACACAATGGACTCTAATTCCTGGAACCTCAATCATAAGCTCAAATAAACTACTCCTTTTAAGTTCCTTTGGTCATGGTGTTTTATCACAGCAACAGAAAAGTGACTAATACATACCCCAAGAGAAACAACAGCAAAATCAGCTCAAGTTTACTATTGGTGGTGTGAGTGGTAGATTTGCTTTTATTGCTGTTTATATTCACTAAATATTTGGCTTTTTTCTATAAAATAAAAGCTGAGAAATAATTCACCAAAAATAAAAATTATTGAGTATACTTACTTTGAATCCTTATTTGATGCATTTATATCTCTATACATAATATTCATATTTGGTTTTATTATAAACTATATGTATATTAATTTTGAGACAGGTTCTCCCTGTAGCCCCATCTGGCCTGGAACTCATTATATAGACCAGGATGGACTTAAATCCACAGAGATATGCCTGTCTTTGTACACTGAGTACTGAGATTAAATATATGTGCCTCCATGACTGGTAGTAACCATGTTTTGAAGGAGGAAATTGTTTTCATATTGTTTTCTAATTACTGATTTTTGGTGATGTTTTAGGGGTGGATAATGTGTGTCAATATGTCACATGTATACATATACATATACATAAGTATATTGCATAGTTTTTTTATACCTGGTCTATGTATGGAAAATAATACTTGTTAAACCATGAGTACAATCAAACACTGATAATATCCAGTGCTCTCCAAAGATTCCTCATGCCTTTCAGATTTCACCTTTCTTTATTCCTTCTCACACTTCTGGCTCTTAAGTAAATACTTCTTCATTTTCAATTACTTCTTATCAGTTTGTATTTATAGAACATTATGTGAATGGAATCCTACATTGGAAATATTTTTCTCTTGTTCATTTACCCAGTAATTTTTTTAGCTTATCAATATTAAGATTATATAATGTAATATATATATAGTATAATATATATATATATATATATATATATGCATAGTATTCCTTTTAAAGCTCTGCTGTATTATCTTTTCCATTCATCTGAAGATAGATGTTTCAGTTTTCACTTTTCCACCTTTCCTTCAGGTCTATGTATGCCCATATATTTAATTTATCTCAAGAATATACTGAAAAGAATTTCTGGATCAGATGTTAAGTCAATGTTTTCCATATTAAGAGATTGTCAAATTGTTTCTTCAAAGATCTGTCTTTTTTCACCTTTTATCAGTGTTTCCAATGGCCCTTCACAGTTTCATCAGTATTTAAAATGGTCAGTCTTTTAACTTATCTATTTGGATATAGTACATAGAAATATTTTTAAATATAGACTGGATTTGTACATACTTAATGTCTCTTGATGTCACAACTTTTCTTGGTTTATGTTACCTTTTGTGAAGCATTTTTTAAAATATGTGCATTTGTGTGTGTATCTCAGTGGCAGAACTCATCTCTGGCAATCCATATAATGGTGACTTTGAACCTCAGTAAACACACACACAGAAACACACACACACACACACACACACACACACACACATATTTACAGAACCCAAATAGTATGTACATGAATGAAGTAAATAAAATAAAAGTTGTTTTTATAGTGATTTCACTAAATTACTTGAAGTCATTCTGAGCTAAGGTTTTACTGAGTTTGCATCCATAAAAATGAAAAGTAGGAATAAAATTGTTGTTGAACCATGCTTCCCTCTATCAATAAGCAATATTTACTCATACATGTAAGAAATTATCAAAAAAGAATACTTCAATAAATTTAAAGCTGTATCTATAATGTGATTTAACTTTTGTAATGATTTATTTCCCAGAGCTTGGTATGCTAAGAATATTTTTACATTGTTATTATAATAACTATTTTAAATATGCTGCTAATATCAGTGGTAAAATCTCAGAGTATAAATTTATAATATTATTATTATTGAATATATTATTAATAAAATTATTTGTAGAGATTTATATTTAAGTGTGGAGAACTCTTAAAGACTCAAAATGAAACTACCATCTGGCCCAGTCATACCACTACTGGGTATATATCCACAAGACTTATCCTACTGCAAAGATATGTGTGCAACCATGGTTATTGCAGCTCTCTTCACAATAGTGAATAGCTGGAAGCAACCCAAGTGTCCTCCAACTGATGAGTGGATAAAGAAAATGTGGTACATCTATACAGTGAATTCTATGCAGTGGAAAAGAAAGATGACATCATGAAATTTGCAGGTAAATGGATGGAAACAGAAGCCATTATGCTAAGTGAAGTAATATAGTCCCAGAGAAACAAATGACACATAGTGTCCCTCATTTGTGGATCCTAGCAACAAATTCTTATTTGTAAGGCAAACTGAGTAACTTTTTTTCTTTTTTGGTAAAGATAATACCTGATGCTACCATAAAAAGTATATTAAGGGCTGGAGAGATGGCCTAGCGGTTAAGAGCGCTGACCGCTCTTGCAGAGGACCCGGGTTCGATGCCCAGTACCCACATGGCGGCCGAGAGCCGTCTGAGACTCCAATTCCAGGAGAACTCCAGTTCCAGGGGAGTCCGACACCCCCTTCTGAACTCCGCGGCATTGCACGTCACGGGTGCACAGACTTGCATGTAGACAATACATTCATACACATACAGAAATAATAAGTAAAATTTTAAAAAAGTATATTAAATTATGCATCAACTTGCCAGGTAATTTATGAATGTAAAGTAATATTTCTTTGTACCTGCACACAACTCTACTGTTAAAACATGAATCCCTAAACATGTTTTGAAATTAACCTATAGTTTATTTTCAGATGAAATAATTTTGGTATATGTGTGGAGTGTATATTTGCATATTTTCGAGCAACATAAAACCAAAGGGAGCAGCAACAACAAAAATGGACTTGTTCAAAGACCTGACTGAAACAGTAAACTTATGCCCAAAACAGTAAACTTATGCTTCAAAAATTTTTAAAAAAAAGACTGAGAAAAAGATTCAAGACATATATGGCAGAATGCACAAGCTCTGGTGGGGTCAGGGGCATGGAAGGGAGAGAGGGTCTAAATTTGATTAAGAAATGTTGTGTGAAATGCACAAAAGTTCAATAAAAAGTAACGAAGCATCAAATAAGTGACCATTTAAAAGCTTTCAAGTTTAGTATGAACAATGTGCTAAAATAAAATTGAAAGTTAAATTAAAAAGATTACATACATTAAAATTGTTTCCTTATTATAGAGTTGTGAAAGATCTTTGGGTAAAACTCCATCATCCAATACATGATTTGAGAACACTTTCTTTCAGGAGCTCTTTTGGCATAATTAGTTACTGTGTGATTTTTTTTATGAAAATATTTTCTTCTTGATTTCTGCTTGTCTTTTCAATGTCTTTTCTATATCTTCTACTAATTTGCTTTTCTGTCGCTGTGATAAACACTGTGATGAAAGACAACTTGTGGAGAAAAGTGTTTATTTCAACTTGGAGTACAGTCCTTTACAGAGTGAAGCCAGGGAAGGAGCTCAAGCAGGATCTTGAAGGCAGGAACTGAAGCACAGATCATAGAAGAATGCTGCTTTCTGGCTTGCTACTCTGTCCTGTGCTCACCCTGATTTCTGATATAATACAGGATCACCTGTCCAGGGATGGCACTTTCCACAGTGGGCTGGGCCCTCCCCAGGATTCAGCAATCAAGAAAATTCCCCAAAGACAACCATAGTCCAATCCAATAAGGAAAATCCTCATTCAATGTTCCTTCTTCACAGGTGTGTAAGGTTGACTACTGAACCTATCTAGCACATTTTTTTATATTATAAAGTATATTTTAAGCAAACCACATAGCAAGGCTATTTAAGAATACTGCAAATTAGTTTGTGTATTAGAACAATAATTGGAAAGCTGGGCATGGTGGGGCACTTCTGTAATCTGAGTCTTGGGAGACAGAGCTGAGTGTTTGAGCACACCCTGGTATATATAGTAACTTCTATGTCAGAAAGAACAACAGGGTGAAACCCTTTCTTAGAATTCACAGCAATTGTGACAGCATGTACCATCCTTTTGTAAATTCAATCCAGACAAATTCCCAGTATAGAAATGGGAAGTCAACAAGATAATTTGGCTCAGGAAAAACTGGGTTCTACCTCCTTGAATCAGTGGTATGCAGTCTAGAGAGAGACAGTCTGAATGGATGTGGTAAACCCTTTCAGCTTGGTTCCTATTTATAGGTAAGTGATTCAACTCCTGCCTTCTGGAAAACTGTAAATCAGGATATAGGGTTCTGGGAAACAAGAGAGGCTGCTCTGATTGTAGCCACAATTACAAAAATAGAGGAGAATCTTTGCCCTCCAGGATGGAATTTTACCCTAGCATTAAATAAAAAGTACTGGTAGATAAAGGCTTCAGTGCCAGCTCTGCACTGCCCTACAAGTAGCTGTTGGCCAGGGAGGCTATAAAAGCTCCCCAAACAAAGCCCAATTGCATAGAACTTTGGAGCACACAAGAAGTGGACAGTAAACCTGAAGATAAGGCATGATATGAGTGTGAGAAAAAATTTGTGCTGAGACCCTGCACTGCAAATCAACAGCTGACCTTTGTGGTGCCACTATGCAAACTGCTGGAAAGAAATGGTCTCCAGTGTTTTACTACAGACCTCATGTTCTTCACTTTTACATGACAAAGATGATGTAGTGTAATAGTGGCAGCCTGGTACATGTACAGCCTGAAAAAAATTCAAATTGGATCTATGACCCAGTTCCTGAAGTGAAGGGTTGTAGGACACACAGCTGATACTGCAGGCTTGGTGCCCTCTAGTATCAAGAGACTTTATATGCCACATTAGACAGCTATTGCCATCCCTTTGTCAAAGAGCTATAATGCCCCAACCAAGATACCATCCAAGTATATGTTTGTGCCCATAATGTAACTTGTTACAATGGTTATTATTGTTTCTATTTATGCTTTATTACTAGAATTAAAAGTATACTTCTAAGCAAACCACCAGTCCATTGAAAACCGAACTTCGATAGACCGGAGTTTGATGTGACACCTCAGAAAAAACATGTCTCTCTCTCTCTCTCTCTCTCTCTCTCTCTCTCTCTCTCTCTCTCTCTCTCGTCCTCACCTACAAAACCCAGTGACTCTCAGAGAAGAGGTTGGCCAATCAGATTGTAAGAGCCAAGGAGGGGGTATGTGAATTGTGAGATCACAGCAAAAATAGACTAGACTTTTATTTGATCACCATGTTCAACTGGACTTGGGGAGCCTGGTTGTACAAGAATTGGACTCAGATGCTTGCTAATTGGGTTTCAATGGATATTCTTTATGTTTATTGCCTGTATTTACTGATTGGTCAAATAAAATATTCAGAAAGCTAAAAAAAGAAATGTGGAAGAGGGTAAGAAGCTGCAAACCTAACTGAGGAATTATTGGCAAGTGATAGCTGCTGGGAGAGGCAGAACCAGTTTTAAGAATGTAATCCTGGGTGGGTTGACCAGGCTCCAGGGAATGGAAAACCCCCACCACAAGCATTTGGGGACACAAATTAGAGTCAGTAGGCCTTAAAAATAATATAAGATTTTTTGATGAGTAGTGTACGGTATATTTGTCAAGAAATATGGGATTCATATTTAGCATAAAGTAAGAAATTGTATTTATCTATAGCTACGACAGAGAGTTTTCTCTAGGATCTATGATTATTTCTTATGTAATCAGAATCCTTTATATAAAGCTATTTCCTCTGTCTTCATTGTAATTTTTAAAATATTTTTTAATTAAAAAAATTTGGGACAGGGTCTCCCTGTAGCCCCAGCTGGCCTGAAACTCACAGAGATCTACCTGCCTCTGCCTCCTGAGTTCTGAGTTTAAATATGTCCACTATCATGCCCAATAGTCTTTAGTTTTAAGTGTTTCCCTCTAGTAATTTCAGAATTTTAATTCTCACGTTAGTATCTTTGATACATTCTAAATTGATTGGATGAAGAGTGAGAGATATAGATCTAATTCTATTCTTGTTTGTTGATAGAGATCCATGTTTTCTGCCATAATTTGTTGAGGAGGCTGTTTTGATTTTCCATTGTAGTTTTTGAATACTTTTCTCAGATTAGGTTGCTGTAGTAGTATGAATTATTTCTCAGTCATTCTATTCCATTCTATTCTATTCTATTCTATTCTATTCTATTCTATTCTATTCTATTCTATTCTATTCTATTCTATTCTATTCTATTTTTTTGGCCTGTGTGTCTGTTTTGTGCCAATATCATATGTTTTGTTACTATGGCTCCGCAGAATAGTTCAAGACCAGATATAGCCCTACTATTGTTTTCTACTTTGACTTTTTGAGTATTTTTGCATTTCCACATGGATTTTCATATTCTTTTTATTTTTTTAAATTTTTTATGTTTTCCTTTTTTATTGATGTTTTATGTATTTTATACATCATTTTTCATTTCTGTTCAGGCATATTCCCCTATCCCTTTCCCCCACCCCACCTCAAACCATCCCAGATCATGTACTCTATCATAACTGTCCTGCATCTTTCTCTCAGTTTTTTTTTTATGCTTAGGAATTCACATTTTCCTCCATTAATTTCATGTTATTCTAAAATATGGATACATACTCTCCACCCATATACAGTAATCACAGAGTCTGAAATTAATTGATGGGTGGATTCTAGAGCCCATTGAGGGATTCACATTATGACAACATAGTGGCTTACAGATAAACCAAAAATATAACCATACTGTCATTCAGTTTGCCTTTCATCTGGGGGATTTGGTGTTAGCATCCACAAATGAGGGAAGCCATTCTCCATTTGTCTTTCTGGGACTGTGTCATCTCACTCAGCATAATGGCTGTGAGCTCCGTCCATTTACCTGCAAAGTTCATAATGCCATCTTTCTTTACTGCTGAATAGTACTCTATTGTGTAGATGTACCACATTTTGTCATCCACTCATCTGTTGAGGGGCATTCGCTATTGTGAAGAGAGCTGCAATAAACATGGATGTGCATATATCTTTGCAGTAGGATGAGTCTTTTAGGTATATACCCAGGAGTGGTGTGATTGGGTCAGATGGTAAGTTCATTCCGAATCTTTTAAGGGTTCTCCACACTGCTTTCCATAGTGGTTGTACAAGTTTACATTCCCACCAGCAGTGGATGAGTGTTACCCTTTTCCCACAACCCCTCCAGCATCTGTTGTCTTTTGTTTTCTTGATCTTAGCTCCTGTACTGGAGTGAGATGATATCTGAGAGTGGTTTTAATTTGTATTTCCTTAATTATTAATGATGATGAACACTTTTTTAAATTTTTTATCTATTTATTTTATGTGTATGAATGTACTGTCTGCATGTAGTTTTGTTCACTCGTGTCGTGCAATGCCGTGGATGTCAGAAGAGGGCGTTGGATTCCTCTGGAACTGGAGTTCTCTTGGAATTGGAGTTACAGACAGTTTTCAGCCACCATGTGGGTGCTGGGGATCGAACCCTGGTCCTCTGCAAGAGCAGTCCGCGCTCTTAACCGCTAGGCCATCTCTCCAGCCCCTGATGATGAACACTTTTTAAGATGTTTCTCAGCCATCTTTAATTTCTCACTGGTGAAGACTCTGTTCAGCTCTTTACTCCATTTTTTGAGTAGATCATTTGTCTTCTTCTTTGTTTTTTGAGTAGTTTTTATATTCTTGGTGTTAATGGTCTGTGAGATGTGTCACTGGTAAAGATTTCTTCCCACTCTGTGAGTTTTCTCTTCCCCTCCTTGATTGTTTCTTTCACTGTATCGAAGCTTTTGAGTTTTATGAGGTCCTGCTTGTCAGCTCTTGACCTTACTTCCCGTGTGGCTGCTGTCTGGTTTAGAAAGTCTCCTCCTACACCTATGTCTTGTAGGTTGTTGCCAACTTTTTCTTTATCACCTTCAGGGTTTCAGGCTTCACACTGAGATCTTTGATCCGCTTGGAGTTGATTTTTGTACAGGGTGAGATGTAGGGGTTTAATTTTGTTCTTCTACAAATGGTGGTCCAGTTTTCCCAACACCATTTGCTGAAGATGCTATCTTTCCTACGTTGAGCTTTTTTGGCCCCTTTGTCAAATATGAGGTGGCTGAAGTTATATGAGCTCGTTTGGATCTTCAATTTTGTTCCATTGGTCAATGGTTCTGTTTTTTTTGCCAGTACCAGGCTGTCTTTATGATTATAGCCCTGTAATATAGCTTGATGTCTGGTAATGTAATCCCCCCAGTATTGCACTTTTCACTCAAGGTTGCTTTAGCTATTCGGGGTCTTTTGTTTTTCCATACGAATTTAAGGATTTTTTTTTTATGGGTATTTTTTTTTAATTTTTATTGATGGTTTGTGCATTTTATACATCATTTTCCAATTCAGATCAGGCATATTTCCCTTTACCTTCCCCCCCACCCCCACCCCATCCCAGATCATGCATTCTGCCATAACTGTCCTGCATCTTTCAGGTTTTTTTTTTTTTCATTTTTTAGCTATAAGTGATAATCCATGAGTATAAGCATCCTTCGTGCAAAACCAATCTATAGACTGTGGTTTGTGCCCCAAACCCCCAACAGTCCCCACCATTCAGTGGAGGTTGACAGGTTGTTTGTTTTTCAATCAGTTGATTCAAGTGAGTTTGTGCCCAGACTACATACCATGCTGTAGTTTCACAACATGTTCAACCCAATCGCAGCCCTTACGATCTACCATGCCCCCCTCCTTTCCGCAGATTGTTTCCCTAAAGCTGTAGAAAAGGGGGCACAGGAGGTGTGAGAAGTAAAAACCTGTCCTCGGTCTCTCTGGAGCTGTTGACTTGGATTCTGGTCAATTCTGGCGTTTCCTTTCATGGGCCTGACAGTTGTGTCAGAGAGTAACTTTCATCCTAACTAATGAAGCACAAGCAATTATGATATATAGGGGTATTTAAGCCAGCACTAATTAGTTATGGTAGGTTACTTTGGCATAGACACATATGTATTTGGATGAATCGTTTAATTCAATGAATTACATTTTTACCCCTGGAAAAAATTATAACAGGGTCTTACTGTGGGCTTATAACATCTCCTAACTGTAGAGGATTGTAGGCTTTGGCATCAGCCATGATTATGTCCGCAAAGGAGAGAGCTCAACTAGCCAATGAAGATTTTGGGATATACAGGCACAATGGCTGCCCTCTGCTGCACGAGTATTTCCAGGACAGTGAGTTGTAGCTGGTGCTGACGGTGGAGGTCCCTTGCTTGAATCAGGGAGATCCCGTATTTGCCTTATTGGTTTTAGTGGCCCCTGTTTGGGAACACTCTCTGGCTTCCAGAAGCCATCTTCGGTACCTTGCATGTGTGGTTCCTCAATACATCCCTCAGGCCCCTGTTAACGGTCAGTCTTCGGCAGCAGGGTCCTTAATCGCCGTCCCTCCTCCTGACAGGTAATCCCCAACTTAGGGGCAAGGAATCACTTTCCCTTTTGTGGTGGCTTGGATCCCTGCAACATCCCCCTGTAGAACAATCCATTGCTGATGTCCAGAGACTCCTGCATTAAATACGTGTTTTTATTTGCTTAAGTGCATAAGCCCAAGTGACTTTATGTATTATAGTTGGTGTTTTGAACAGAGTATAATCCTTTTCACAGTTTCTTATGTCCCTATTTAGTCAATTAAAGAAGGCCATTTTTACCGGTTTTATAAGAGAAACCTCTATAAAGTTGTCCCTCCAATTTACAGTTGGAAAATGACATCATCATCGTCATATTTCTCCCTATTCTATGGGGGGGAAAGTCCCTCACATCAAAACCGTTGTTGGGCAACCTAGAGGTAAAAGTTTGTTTCATTAGGATTCATTATAGATAGTTGTTACAGTTAGGGA
>VZQC01010467.1:312026-380397 GCA_009823505.1 Rhizomys pruinosus | reverse complement strand
CCCAATTGTTCCTTTAATAAAGATGTAGATGGCCCTCTTTGTCTCTTTGATTTCTTTGCTTTGAAGTCTATTTTGTCTGATATTAAATAGCCACACCTGCCTTTCTTTTTGGTACCATTTGCTTTGGAATACTTTCTTCCATCCCTCACCTAAGTTGGTGCCTACATTGAAATTGAGATGGGTTTCTTTAGACACATACAGATGGGTTTTTGTTTCCTAATCCATTCTCCCAGTCTATGCCTTTTGATTGGGGAGTTTAGCCCATTAATATTTAAAGTTATAATTGAAAGATGGATGTTGCTTCCTTTCATTTTATTATCCATTTGGCTTCTAGCCTCTGATTTTGCTCCTATGGGTTATGTTTTATTAGTTTCTTTTCCTAGTGTTTGAGGATTGTTGCTCTCTCTTCTCCCTTTGAATTGCTTCAAGTATTTATGAAGAGTTGGTTTTTCCAGACATGTATTCCGTCATCTTGTTTATTTCATGGAGATTTTTTCTCTCTCCTTCAGCTATATCGACAATTTTTTGCTGGTAAAGTTTCTGGGGTTGGCATCCGTAGTCCCTTAACACTGGGAATGCTTTGCTCCATGTTCTTTTGCTTTCTGGTTTGAGGCGAGGAGTCAGTTGTAATTCTGATGGGTTTCCCTTTGTATGTGACTTGTTTTTCTTTTGTAGCCCTCAGAATTTTGTCTTTTTGGGATCTAGCATTTTAACTATAATATGGCGTGGGTTGTTTCTTTTCTGATCTTGTCTGTTTGGGTCCTATGTGCTTCGTTATTTTTTGTATGGGTTTGTCTTTTTTTAGTTTGGGGAAGTTTCATCTATTATTCTGTTGAAGATCTGATCAATACTATTCTCTTGAGATTCTTCCCCTTCCTCTATTCCTATAATACAGGACG
Source organism: Rhizomys pruinosus (assembly GCA_009823505.1). Lineage (NCBI taxonomy): Eukaryota > Metazoa > Chordata > Mammalia > Rodentia > Spalacidae > Rhizomys > Rhizomys pruinosus. The sequence continues at coordinate 379,498 of VZQC01010467.1, read as the reverse complement.
TTTGAACTTTTCATAGTGTCCCATATTTCCTGGTTGTTCCACGTGTTGTGTATTTTTAATTTTTCATAGTTTTATTGAGCTTTTAATTGCCTCTGTGTTATCTTCCAGATCTGATATTCTTGTTCTGCTTCCTCCATTCTATTCTGAGGCTTTTTCCTTTCCTTTTTCTTGATTGAATGTGTGTTCTAATTCCTTTTCATTTCATCCTGTGTTTTTTTTTTAGTACTTCCTTTCCTTTTTGAGCTTCTCAATCTCTCTTTGTGCTTCTCAATCTCTTCTTGGTGCTCCTTACTTCGTTTGGTTGGCTTCCTTTTCAGTGTTTCTACTTCCTTTCGGAGTTTTGTTTTTTTTCTCCCTCTATTCTTTTCGGAGGAGTTTAGTTGGTCTGTTCCTTATTCTTTCTGAAGTTGTATTGTATCCCTCTAGTCCTTTTTGAGTTTTTTCTCTCTCTCTTTAGTTCTCTATATTCTTTATTTTTTTTTTTCTCCCTCTAGTTCTTTCTGGAGTTTTGTCAATCTGTTCCTTTAGTCTTTTCTGTGTTTGTCCTTAATCCCTTCTAGGTCCTTTTTGAGTTTTTCATTCTCTCTCTTTAGTTCTCTGAATTCCTTCTTTTTTTCTTTAATTTCTCTGCATAGGTCTGCAATTATTCCTCTAAGATCTTGTTCCTTGGTTCTCCTCCAAGGGTTCCCATTGTAGCTACTCCTACAGGTTGTTGTAGCGCTGTGTGCAGGATTATACTGTGTCTTTCCCATGTTGTTCCCTTCGTCGTGTCCCTGGCATGTGGGCTTCCCTTTTGTGGTTTGATCACAAATAGCAGACGGTTTTGCTTTCTCCTTCAGATAACTTTTTTGTTGTTGTTTGTTGTTCCCCTTCCTCTCCTTGTTTTGGAGTATGGACTTGCTGCTTTTCAATTTATATTGCTATATTAGGTATTGGAAGCCAAGCACTCTTCTTTCTTTGTTCTGAAGGTTCTCCAACGGGGGGGGGGGTTATGCCTGATCAGCCCCGGCAGCCTGCTCAAAAGGCGCAGCCGCCCTGGCCGCCGGACTCTCCGGCCTCTGGCCCAGCGCCCGGGTCCCGCCCTCAAGGTCCCAGCTCCCAAGTGACTCGCCCAGGTGGCTTCTGGGTATCCTGCTCAAAGCGGCAGCCGCCCTGGTCCCCGGACTCTCCGGACCCTCTGGCCCATGCGCCCGGGTCCCGCCCTCAAGTCCCAGCTCCCAAGCTCTCGCCCCAGGTGGCTTCTGGGTGTCCTGCTAAAGGCGCAGCCGCGCCGGCCCGCCGGACTCTCCGCGACCCTCTTGGCCCAGCTCCCGGTCCACGCCCTCAAGGTCCCAGCTCCCAAGCTACTCGCCCAGGTGGCTTCTGGTATCCGCTCCAAGGCGCCGCAGCCGCCCTGGCCGCCGGACTCTCCGGACCCTCTGGCCCCCGCGCCCGGGTCCCGCCCTCAGTCCCAGCTCCCAAGCTACCTCGCCCAGGTGGCTTCTGGGTATCCTGCTCGAAGGCGCAGCCGCCCTGGCCGCCGGACTCTCCGGCCCTCTGGCCCAGCGCCCGGGTCCCCGCCCTCAAGGTCCCAGCTCCCAAGCTACTCGCCCAGGTGGCTTCTGGGTATCCTGCTCAAAGGCGCAGCCGCCCTGGGACGCCGACTCTCCTGCAGACCTCTGGCCCATCGCCCGGCGTCCCGCCCTCAAGGCCCAGCTCCAAGCTCCTGCCCAGGTGGCTTCTGGGTATCCTGCTCCAAAGGCCGCAGCCGCACTTGCCGCCGGACTCTCCGGACCCTCTGGCCCAGCGACCGGGTTCCCGCCCTCAAGGTCCAGCTCCCAAGCTACTCGCCCAGGTGGCTTTCTGGGTATCCTGCTCAAAGGTCGCAGCCCTGGCCGCGGACTCTCCGGACCCTCTGGCCCAGGGGCCCGGTCCCGCCCTCAAGGCCCCAGCTCCCAAGCTACTCGCCCAGGTGGCTTCTGGGTTCCTGCTCAAAGGCGCAGCCCCCTGGCCGCCGGACCTCCGGACCCTCTTGCCCAGACGCCCGGGTCCGCCCTCAAGGCCCCAGCTCCCAAGCTTACTCGCGCCAGGTGGGCTTCTGGGTATCCTGCTCCAAAGTCGGAGCCGCCTGGCGCCGGACTCTCCGGACCTCTTGGCCCAGCGCCCGGGGTCCCCCCTCAAGGCCCCAGCTCCCAAGCTACTCGCCCAGTGGCTTCTGAGTATCCTGTCCTAAAGGCGCAGCCGCCCTGGCCACCGACTCTCGGACCCTCTGGCCCAGCCCCGGCAGGATTTTTTTTTTCTAAGTCTGTGAAAAAGCTCATGGAGATTTGATTGGGGTCGCATTGAATCTGTGTATTATTTGGGTAGAAGGACTTTTTACTATATTAATTTTCCATCATGAGCATTGGGAGGTCTTTTCCTCTTTTGATGTCATTTTCAATCTCCTTCTTCATCGGTTTTAAAATTTTTGTTGTAGAAGTCTTTTGGTGTCTTGGTTAGGTTTATTCCCACGGATTTTTTTTTTTTTTTGAGGCTATTGTGATTGGGAAGGTCTTCTTATATTCCTTCTCCAGTTGCTTATTGGGTTGTAAAGAGGGCTACTGATTTTTCTAGGTTTATTTTGTATCCATCACTTTACTGAAACTTTTGATTGTTTCTAAGAGTTTTCTGGTGGAGTTTTTAGCATCCCTTAGGTAAACTATCATATCATCTGCAAAAAGGGATAGTTTTACTTCCTCTTTTCCAATTAGTACTCCTTTAATTTTGCTTTCTTGCCTTATTGCCCTAGTGGGCATTTCAAGCACTATATTAAAGAGGAGTAGCGATAGTGGACAGCCTTGTCGTGTTCCTGCCTTTAAGGGGAATGCTTCCAACTTTTCTCCATTTAGGATGATGTTGGCTGTTGGTTTCTTGTATATGGCTTTGATTACATTGAGGACTGATCCCTCCAGTCCAATGCCCTCTAAGACTTTAAGCATGAAGCGATGCTGGATTTTGTCAAAAGCTTTTTCTGCATCAATTGAGATGATTGTGTGGTTTTTGTCTTTAAGTCCGTTTATGTGTTTTATGATATTTATTGATTTACGTATGTTGAACCAACCCTGCATCTCTGGCATGAATCCAGCCTGGTCATGATGCATGATCTTTTTGATGTGGGTCTGTATGCGATTTGTAAGTATTTTGTTGAGAATTTTTGCATCCAATTTCATCAAAGATGTGGGTCTACAGTTTTCTTTCTTGTTTGTGTCTTTGTCTGGATTTGGTATTAGGGTGATGCTGGCTTCGTAGAAGGAATTTGGGATATTTCCTTCTGTGTGTATCCTTCTGAAAAGTTTGAGTAGTAATGGTTGTAAGATATCTTTAAATGTTTTATAGAATTCTGCTGTGAAGCCATCTGGGCCTGGGCTTTTTTTAGTTGGGAGGCTTTTTATTACATCTTCAATTTACTCAAGTATTATGGGTCTGTTTAAGCTGTCAATCTCTTCTTGGTTAAACTTTGGCGAATCCCAGAATTTCAGATATTTGTCCATTTCTCTTAGGTTTTCAAATTTAGTAGAGTATAGGTTTTTGAAATATTCTCCTAAGATGGTCTGGATCTTTTCTTTATCTCTTGTGATGTTTCCCCTTTCATCGCAAATGCTATTGATTTGGAGTTGCTCTTTCTTTTGGTTAAGTGGGCTAGAGGTCTGTCTATTTTGTTTATCTTTTCAAAGAACCAGCTTTTGGATTCATTGATTTATTTGTATTGTTTTCTTTGTTTTCATTTCATTGATTTCTGCTCTGATTTTTGTTATTTTTTCCTGTCTGTTGGGTTTAAGGTTCATTTGTTGTTGTCTTTCAAGTGTTTTTAGTTACAGTGTTAGATCATTTACTTGTTCTCTTTCTGTTCTTTTAATGTGTGCACTTAAGGCTATAAATTTTCCTCTTAGGACTGACTTTAATGTATCCCACAGGTTTTGTTGTGTTGTATTGTCATTTTCTTTTAGTTCCAGGAATGCTTTTAGTTCATTCTGTATTTTATTTATTTATTTATTTATTTATTTATTTATTTATTTTCTATGTGTATGAATGTACTGTCTGCACGCAGGTTTGTGCACCCGTGTCGTGCAATGCCGTGGAGGTCAGAAGAGGGTGTCAGATTCCCCTGGAACTGGAGTTCTTCTGGAATTGGAGTTACAGATGGCTCTCAGCTGCCATGTGGGTGCTGGGGATTGAACCCGGGTACTCTGCAAGAGCATTCGGCACTCTTAACTGCTAGGCTATCTCTCCAGCCCCTTTTATTTCATTCTTTATTTCTTCTCTGACCCACTCATTGTTCAGTATTGTGTTGTTTAGTCTCCATGTATTCTTTTTTAAAAATTTTTTTAATTAATTTTATTTATTTCTGTATGTGTATGAATGTACTGTCTGCATGCAAGTCTGTGCACCCGTGTCGTGCAATGCTGCGGAGGTCAGAAGAGGGTGTCGGATTCCCCTGGAACTGGAGTTCTCCTGGAATTGGAGTTTCAGACGGTTCTCGGCTGCCATGTGGGTGCTGGGGATCGAACCCGGGTCCTCTGTAAAAGCGGTTGGCGCTCTTAACCGCTAGGCCATCTCTCCAGCCCCAATCTCCATGTATTCTTATAGTTATTAGGGCTTACCCTGGTGTTAATATTGAACTTTATTGCACTGTGGTCTGATAGAATGCATGGAATAATTTCAATCCTTTTGTATTTGTTGAGGTTTCTTTTGTGTCCCAGTATGTGGTCAATTTTGGAGAATGTTCCATGGGGTGCTGAGTAGAAAGTATATTCTCTGATATTTGGATATCTATAGATATCTGTGAGGTCCATTTGGTGTATAGCATCGTTCATTTCTGATGTCTCTCTGTTTATTTTTTGTCCAGTTGACCTATCTGGGTGGCTCAGTGGGTTTTGAAGTCCCCCACTATTAGTGTACTGGGATTAATCTGTGTCTTAAGGTCCTGAGGGATTGTGTTTATAAAATTCAGTGCACTAGAGTTTGGTGCATAAATATTTAAAATTGTGAGATCTTCTTGATTAATTATTCCATTGATAAGGATATAATGGCCCTCTTTGACTTTTCTGATTAATTTTACTCTGAGGTCTATTTTGTCTGATATTAGAATAGCCACTGATGCTTGCTTTTTGGTACCATTTGCTTGGAATATTTTTTTTTCCATCCTTTCACTCTAAGGTGCTGTCTGTCCTTGAGTGTGAGATGGGTTTCTAGGAGGCAGCATATAGATGGATTCTGTTTCCTAATCCATTCTCCCAGTCTATGTCTTTTGATTGGAGAGTTTAGACCATTAATATTTAAGGTTATTATGGAGAGATGTGTATTGTTTCCTTTCAACTTATTTTTTGTTTGCATTCTTGGTCTAGGTATTAATTTACTCTGTTATGCGTTTGGTAACTTTTCTCTTGGGTTGCTTAAGGATAGTTGCTCCTTTCCTCTGTTTTTTTAATTGATTCAAGTATTTTCTGAAGTGTTGGTTTTTTTGAAATGTGTTCTTTCATTTTGAAAGGACAGAAGAAAGGAGCAACTATCCCCAGGCACCTAGAAAGATAAATTAATAAAAGCATAACTGCAGAAGTAGAAACATAGACCAAAAATGAAAATGGATAATAAGGTGAAAGGAAGCAACACACACATCTATCAGTTATAACCTTAAATATTAATGTACTAAACACCCCAATCAAAAGACATAGACTGGGATTAGGAAACAGAACTCATCTATATGCTGTCTACAAGAAACACATCTTACCTTCAAGGATAGGAACCACCTTAAAGTGAAAGAACGGAAAAAATATTCCAAGCAAATGGTACCAAAAAGAAAGCAGGTATTGCTATTTTAATATCAGACAAAATAGACTTCAAAGTAAAAGAAATCAAAGGAGACAAAGAAGGCCATTACATTTTTATCAAAGGACCAATTGACTGTGAAGATTTCACAATCATGAATATATATGCACCAAACTCTGGTGCACCAAGCTTTATAAAGACAATTCTCCAGGACGGCACACACTACCCCAGTAACATTCATCGTGGGGACTTCAATACCCCACTGAGCCCTTTCGAACAAGTCAACAGGACAAAATAATAAACAGAGAGACATCTGAACTAATGAAATACACCAAATGGACCTCACAGATATCTACGAATATTCCACCCATAATACCAGAGAATACATTTCTACTCGCACCCCACGGAACATTCTCCAAAATCGACCACATACTGGGACACAGAAGAAACCTCTACAAATACAAAAAGATTGAAATAATTTCATGCATTCTATCAGACCACAATAAAGCTCAACATCAACACCAGGACAAGCCCTCCTGCCTACAAGAACACATGGAGACTAAACAACACACTCTTGAATAATGAATGGGTCAAGGAAGAGATAAAGAAAGAAATAAAAGCATTCCCAGAACTGAATGAGAATGACAATACAACACAACAAATCCTATGGGATTGTTTAAAAGCAGTCCTAAGAGGGAAGTTTATAGCCCTGGGTGCCTACATTAGAAAAGCAGAAAGAGCACAAGTGAATGATCTAACACTGCAGCTAAAAGCACTTAAGAGGCAACAACAGATGAACCCTAAACACAACAGACAGGAAGAAATAACAAAAATCAGTGCAGAAATCAATGAAATAACAAAAAAGAAAACAATAAAAAAAATCAATGACTCCAAAAGTTGGTTCTTTGAGAGAATAAACAAGATCGACATACCTCTAGCCCAGTTAACCAAAAGAAAGAAGGAACAACTCCAAATCAATACGATCCATGATGAAATGGGAAATATCACAACAGACAAGGAAAAGATCCAGAAAATCATATGGGAATACTTCAAAAACCTATACTCTACCAAGTTTGAAAACCTAGAAGAAATGGATGAATATCTAAAATCCTGGGAACCACCAAAGCTCAACCAAGAAGAGATTGACAGCTTAAACAGACCCGTAATATGTAAAGAAATTGAAGATGTAATAAGAACCTCCCACCTAAAAAAAGCCCAGGCCCAGATGGTCTCAAGGCAGAATTCCATTAAACATTTCAAAAAGATTTTCAACCATTATTACTCAAAATTTTTAGAAGATTACAAACAGAGAGAATTCTCCCACATTCCTTCTATGAAGTCAACATCACTCTAATACCAAAACCAAGCAGAGATACAACCAAAAAGGAGAACTATAGACCCATCTCATTAATGAACACAGGTGCAAAAAATTCTCAACAAAATAATTGCAAATCTCATACAGACTCAAATCAAGATCATCTATCATGATCAAGTTGGATTCATGCCAGAGATGCAGGGATATTTCAACATACGAAAATCAATAAATATCATCAAGCATATAAATGGACTAAAAGACAAAAAACACATGATCATCTCAATTAAGTTGGAAAAAGCCTTTGACAAAATCCAGCATCCCTTCATGCTTAAAGTCCCAGAGGGAATTGGATTGGAGGGATCATTCTTCAATATAATCAAGGCCATATACAGGAAACCCATAGGCGATATTATCCTAAATGGGGAAATGACAGAAGCATTCCCTTTAAAGGTAGGAACTCAGCAAGGCTGCCCCCATCACTACTCTTCTTCAATATAGTGCTTGAAACACTTGCTAGAGCAATAAGGCAAGAAAAGGAAATTAAAGTAGTACTAATTGGAAAAGAGGAAGCTCCTAGCAACCTAGAAACGATTAGGAAATAAATGATACCCAGTGCTGGAGAGGTTGTGGGGAAAGGGGAACAATTATCCACTGCTGGTGGGAATGTAAACTCATAACATCACTATGAAAAGCAGTGTGGAGAACCCTTGGAAGACTTGGAATGAACTTGCCACCTTACCCAGGCATACCACTCCTTGGTATGTAGCCACAAGACTCATCTTACTGCAGAAATGCAGAGATACATGCACAGCCATGTTTATTGCAGCTCTCTTCACAATAGCAAGGAGCTAGAACCAACCCATGTGGCCCTCAACTGTGGATAGAAAAAATGTGCTCCATCTACACAATGGAGTTCTATGCAGTTAAAGAAAGATGACATCATGAACTGTGCAGGCAAATGGCTGGAGCTAGAAGATAACATGCTGAGTGAAGTAACACAGTCCCAGAAAAACAAACAATGAATTGTATCCCTCATCTGTGGATGCTAGCATCAATTACCTAATTGTATTTCAAACTGAGCAATGTCAATGTGATCTGAAAACAACTGTGCTCTTATATTGTAGAATCCCTTAAAAAATAAACATAAAGAAAACAAAAAAATCAATCTTAGCTTAACCTAATGTTACAAATATTTTCTCTCTTCTTAAAGATTTAATAGTTTAATTTACTTTTTAAAATCAATCCCAATATAATTGTATATGGTCAATGTGTAGATTAAATTTCATTAAAAGTTTTTTGATAACTATATGGCTTGGAATGTAGCACAGTGTTAGAACCCTTGCACACAATGTACAAAACCCTAACTTCAATCCCTTGAACAAAAAATAAAAAACAAATGAATGTTTAAGTATGTTTGTAATAGTTCTTTAAAAGGCTTTGGGAGGGAGAGGCAGGCAAATCTTTGTGAGTTCAAGGCCAACCTGGTCTACGGAGCCAATTCCAGGACAGTCAGGGCTACAGGGAGACCCTGTCTCAAAAATACAAAAAAAAGGCTATACTATCTCTAGAAGCTTAGCTTTGTATGACTGCCAAAAATTAGTTGTCTACCTATGTAACTGTATTTATGGACTCTGTCATTGGTACATTGACCTGCTTTCCAATGCTTGTATCAATACTACATAGTCCCTATCTCTTTGCATCATAATCAGACAGCAGTAGTCTCTAAACTGTGTTCATATTCAAAGTTGTTTTGGCCATTCCTTCTGTTGCATTGCCATGTGAATTTTAGAATCAGCTTGCCAACTTGTAAAATAATTTCAGCATTTTACATTGATTTCATCATGTAAGGTTTTAAATTTAAAAAATATATAATATGCCTAAATCATTGCATTATTGAGATCTTCAAAATATACAGAAAGGTTAATGTAAGTAAAATAAATAGTTGTCAGAATTTCAGCACCCTTTTAAATAATTTATAGAACATGATAGTTACAAGATCAACAATAACAGAGCTGGAAAGATTGCTCAGTGGTTAAGAGCACTGACTGCTCTTGCAGAGGAGCCAGGTTTGATTTCCAGCACCGACATGGAGGCTAACAACTGTCTGTAATTCTGGTACCAGAGGATCCACATGCTTTTCTGACCTCTGTCACATCGAATGTCACAAGTGCACTTACACATATACAGGAAATACACTCCTGCACATATAATAAAAGTAATAAAATATTTTTAAAAAGAAAAAAAGTGCTTTGGAATTAACCTATAGTTTATTTTCAGATTTTGTAACTTTATGTGTGGAGTGTATGTATGCATATTTTGGAATAATATAAAATCAAATGGGAACAAAAAAAGAGAGAAAAAAACCTATTCAAAGAACTGACCAAAACAGTAAACCTGTGCACCGAACAGGTCATAAAAGACTGAGAAAAAGATGCAAGACAGGACTTGTGTATGACAGAATCCAAGAGCTCTGATGGGGGAAGGGGGTCCATGAGGGGTGGGCATGGATGAGGGAATGAGTCTAAATTTGATTAAGAAATGTTATAGGAAATGTGCTCAATAAAAAAAGAAAGAAAGAAAAAAAGCAACAATAACATAAAACTGCTAACCTACATGATGAGCCAGTTGGAAGTTACTGACACATTTTAGAACATTCTATTCCAAATTAGACTATCACCAGTTCCTTTTAAGCACACACAAAACAGTTCGGACACTTCAATTTTCTGGCTCACTAACTCGATCATAATGAATAATATTCACTGGTAGATTTGGTTTGATAACAATTTGTTGAGAACTTTTTGTCTATAGTCATACAATGTACTGATATTATAATGGCTTTTTTAAAAAAATGAGGACAAATATCAATCTTCTGTTTATTAAAAGAGTTTGTGAAAGATGGATGTTTATTTTATACATATATATATATATATGTATATATATATAATTTCATGCATGAGTATTGTATTTGAATTATTTCTACCCTCCCAGGCCCCCTCCATATCTTACCGTATCCTTATCTACTCCCTTTCAATATCTTATTCCCCTCTTCAATTATTACTGTCACATAACACACATTTATAAATACATCTATCTATCATCTATCTATCTATTGTCTATCTATCATCTACAAATCACCTATCTTTCATCTACTATCTATCTTTTATCTATAATCTATCTATCATCAATCTACATCAATCTATCTATCTATCTTTCATCTATCTATCTATCTATCTATCTATCTATCTATCATCTACCTATCATCTATCTACCTAATGCACTGAGTCAATTTACTGGTGCTTATGTATACCTGTGTTTAGGACTGCCCCCTTAATATCTGATAATATTTCAGAGAGGTAATCCCTGGAGAAAACTGTTTCTCTCAGCATCTTTAATCACCTGTAGCTCTTCAAATTGAGGTAAAATTTCCCCCATCCATCTTAGCATGTGTGGTGGCTAATCCTGGGTGTCGACGTGAATAGATCTGGAGTAATTTAAATGAAAGGGACTTTCTTGATTGGATCATTTGAAGCTGGAAGAAACACCCTAAATGTGGGCGGTACCCCATTCGGATGGCAGCACAGAAGAGAGCTTTACCTTTGGCTGCTTGCCTTCTCTCTCACTGGTGAGTTGTCTGACTGCTATGACCAAATTCATCAGATTACAATATAGACTGAAGACTAGCAGATCTGTCACTGTCCAGTAAGGCCTTCAGTGCCAGATTGGGACTGCTGAGACATCCAGCATTGTGGACTAAGCAACTACTGTATTCTCAGCCTCTCCAGTTTGGTGCAGCTGTTGTTGGAGTACTCAGTCTCTAACCTAAAAGCTACTCTAATAAATCTATATACATATACATCTTATCTGTATATATATATATATATATATATATATATATATATATATATACTGATTTTATCAGTTCTGTTTCTTTAGAGAACATCGAGTTATACAGCATGTCAACTAGTATTGTCATTATGTATTTCTTGGTAGACTACTACACTGTGAATATTTCATTGGTCCAGCTCCCCTATCATGCCTGGAAAGCATTAACTCAAGATCTTATAATCTTTTCACACACTCTTTTGTGAAGTTTTCTAAGTCTTATGATATGTGGAAGAACATTTGAATCTAGCCTGTAAGTACATCATCGCTCTCCACCTGCAATGTTATTCTCAGATCTATCAGGTTTCTCTCCTCACACTATAGTTTCTCTAAAGAAACATGTAGAGATGGCATTATAGATGCATCATTTATTCTATGTATTTTGATGCATGGTATATATCATTAAAAATGTTTCTCTTTATTAATTTACCAAGAAAGCCATCAGATTCTGAACTTTTCTTCCTGGAAACTTTTAATGTTACTCTCTTTGTCCTGTTAAAGGCATATTTCAGGCTTTGCTCCCATGGAGTCAGATTTAGTAGTTTGTGTCTTTCTAGAACTTTGTTCACATCATGTAGGGCATCTTCATTTTGGCATAAAATGGTACCATTTCCTCATAGTTCCTATTCTTTCTGCAAGGTTGGTAATTATGTCCTCTTACACTCTTCACCTCTATCTCCCCTCTTGTGTCAATCTAGCTAAGTTTTTTTTAACACAAATCTTCATTAAGTTGTAGAGACAGCTCAAGTGTTAGCCATGCAAGCTTGAGAGCCTGGGTTAAGATCCCCAGCACCCACTTAAAATGCCAGTTGTGGCAGCATGCATCTGTAATTTCTGGAAACACCCTCCCAGACCATCTCATATATGAAATTATCTAATCTCCTAGATGTTTCTTTTCCAGTGAAGTTCTTAATAAAGTTAATAAGAACAATTGCAGAGTGACAGGATGAGTTCCTTCATATCCTGTGCCCAGTTTGCTCTGGTTTTCAAATACTTCATGACTATGCTATGTAATATTTTCCACAACTAAAGCACTAATGCTGATGCATTATTATTAAGTACCCTGTATCATTTATTTACATTCCATTTACTTTTGCATCATGCCTTATTTCCTATGAGATAGGATGAGTCTTGTGGGTATATGCCCGGGAGTGGTAAGACTGGGTCAGGTGGTAGGCTCATTTTGATTCTTTTGAGAGTTCTCCACACTGCTTTCCACATGGGTTGTGACTATAGGTTACTGATTATAACTTCTTTAGACAGGAATGAGAAGGAGAGAGAGAGAACAAAAGAAAAAGAGAGATAAAGAGAAAGAATACAAATAAATCCCAAGGAATATGGTGTGAGGAGAGAAGCCTGATAGAACTGAGAAGAACATTCCAGGTGGAGAGCGATGACATGCTTACAGGATAGATTCAAATGTTCTTCCACATATCATAATTATAATAGCTCTTGAAAAATAAAATAAAAGTATGTCTTTTATGAATATTTTATGTCCATGAGCTTTTTATGGTGGCCATTACAAAGTACCACAAACTCAGTGACATTTACAAGTGAAATGTGTCTCAGAGATGCTTGACATCTAGAAGTATAAGACATTGATTCCCTTTTAGACAGTGAGAGACAGACATGGCCCTGGCCTCTCTGCTTGGCTTATACATGGCCACTTTCGTCTTGTGTCTAGATTCTTCTCCTGGTCCATGTGCCTCTGTGTCCAAGTTTGTTCTTATAAGGACACAATTATAGTGGGTAAAAGCCCACTCACACATTAGTTTGGCTTAGTTACCTATGTAAAGGCTTTGTCTCCAAGTAGGGTCATAATCTGAGATACTGGGGTTTATTTTAGGACTGTAACCTATTTTTGGAGGAGATCCAGCTTAACCAACGCTACTAGAGAGCAATAGTATTTCTTCAGCGGATACACTGCAAGACTGGATGGGCTGTGGCACTTAGGAAACTGAGGGTGGATTCTAGGAATGAGGTGCACACTATGCTACTTTTGGTTTGAGCAGCAATATAGGAGCCCTTCTTTCTCTTCTTTCTCTGCCTAACACAGTCTAGAGATAGTCTTAAATGAATAATAATAATCCGTGGTTTCGAGTTGGGGCTCCTTGGTGACTCACCACCAAGTCTCTGGTTCTGAAATGGGTGCTGAGGAGCAAGGTGACAGAGGCGCAGGAACACAGCTCTGCTCTTGCCACCTGTGTCCTGTGTTTCCCATACCTGCTTTCTCTTGTATCGTGCAGTTTCTGCTCATCTTGTTGGCTTTAACACCTCTCTTAAAATGTTCTCAACCGCTCTATTCACTGATTGTCTCGCTTGTCCTGTGTACCTCCTTAGACATAAGTTGATGGAAGGCATGTGCTTTTCTCCAATTTTCTCATAACAGTTGCTGCTACTGCTGCTGCTTTTACAGGCACTACCAATGACAAAATTACAGTGAGAAATATTTGTTGGTACGTTCTGTGTACCCAGCATCCTCCTAGATTATCTTTAATCATATCAATAGCTCTTTCTGGTTGATGGAGAACCTTGAGTGAGTGGGGATGTGCACACACACACACACACATGCATGCACACACACAGTTTGTCCTAGTAAGTGGATGATATATGATAGAAATATTGTTCTTAATCAAAAGTATATTAGCAACCAATCACAAATGTCAAGCCGCAGGGAAACACTATAGTGTATTTGAAGAGCATTACTTTCACAAGTAACAAATTAACTTTTGTCTGCCTTTTATTATCATGTATTTATCAAAACATGGGAGGGGTCCTTGAGCTATTTTGGGAATGTTCACAGATTTTCTGGAAACAGCTGCAGCCTAAGAAGGAAGATAAATGGTAAGGAATAAGGTACTCTTAAAACATGGCCACTATTGTACCTAGTGGACTCTGTTGCCTTTATTGAAAAAAAAAAGACTCTTTTAGACAGAGTCTTACAGTATAGCCTGGACTCTACTCAAACTTGAGATCCTCCTGCCTTGGACTGCTGAATGCTGGGATTACAAGTTGTGCAAAGCATGTCCAGTCTTATTCCAAAAATTCAAGGAAGTCTCTCCCTGACGTATTCCCCTCAGCTCTTATGGTAGCTTCTAATTTGACTTCATTAGCCCATTTTTGTACGTTTATATTTTTCTTTAATAATAATGGGGGAAAAGACTGAAATAGTGAAGTTCTCCCCAAAACAATAAGCCTCTGCTTTGAAAAAAAAAAAAAAACCCTGGAAAGACTTGGGAAAAGATGCAAGACATGTATGGCAGAGTGCAGGAACTCAAGTGGGGGGTATGGAAAGGGAAGTGACTCTAAATTTGATTGAGAAATGATATATGATGTATGGAAATGGATTAATAATAATAAGAAATTTAAAAAGGGAAAATTAAATTTATGTTTATCGTAAAAAGCAGATGTATATTCAAATGCAAGAAAAGAAGAATATTTTGAATCTACTTCCTTCTTAGGCTGCAGCTGTTCCCAGGAAATCTGTGAACATTCCCAATATAGCTCATGGACCCCTCCCATGTTTTGAGAGAGGCCAGGGCCATGTCTGTCTCTCATTGTCTAAAAGGGAATCAATGTCTTATACTTCTAGATGTCAAGTATCTTAAGTTTGTCTTCCAGAGAATACACAAATACTAGACAGATTGTTTTTCAGTGAAACAATTCACAAGGTCACATAAGACATACTGCTGTATAAATTCCCTTTCTTTCTTAACAATATTATACATTACTCTCATTAAAAATTTCACAGTTCCACTTAAAATTATTATAATTTTAATTGACTATATTTATAGATTTAGTATGATAATTCAATGGCTCCTCACAATGTATATGATCATAGACTGTAATGTCATTTTTACTGAGGAATATTTCATCCAAAGAATTGTTGGATGTGTGTGTTGTACTACTTAATTTGTAGTCAGTACAAATAGTCCTATAGTAATTATCTGTGGGTGCTTTGCACACTGGGCAGGTGGATCTCTGTGAGTTCCAGGCCAGCAGTGGTGGCACACGCCTTTAATCCCAGTCCTTGGGAGGCAGAGGCAGGTCTGGAAGCTAACCTTGGCAATAGCTGAGTCAATGACCTGGGCCAATGAGAATTCGCCCAATTATCAGCACCTGGCACATCCGTGGAAGGAGCAGAGTGGACCACATATATACCCCTACCTTCCCCTAAATAAACAAGTCTGCAGCAGCTGGAAAGCTGCTTGCTTTCAACTGACTCCCAGTGTCTGTGTGTTGACTCTGTCTCTCACCCCCACTCCTAGGTCGTGACCTGAACCCCTCACATCTTTTGCAATGGACAACAGTTAATAAAAAGAATCACAACTGGGAGACGCCATAAAGCGCCAGGGCAGGTACACAGCTCTACAGCTCTAGGGGTGGTCTGGCGGGGGGCAGCTGGGAGAGGGTCTCGCTCTGAACCCGTCAACGGGGTCCCCGGCCCAGAGGGACCACGCTCTTCAGCGGCAGGGTGAGCGGAGGGTCGCGTTTGCTTCTGCTCTGGTCCCGGCCGGAATTGTGGGAGGGAACCTGGGTCGCAGGGAAGACACCATAATGCGCCAGGGCAAGTACACAGCTCTACAGCTCTAGGGGTGGTCTGGCAGGGGGCAGCTGGGAGAGGGTCTCGCTCTGAACCCGTCTATGGGGTCCCCGGCCCAGAGGGACTGCGCTCTTCCACGGCAGGGTGAGCGGAGGGTCACATTTGCTTCTGCTCTGGTCCTGGCAGGACTTGTGGGCGGGAACCTAGGTCGCAGGAGAGATGCCATAACCCGCCAGGGCAGGTACACAGCTCTACAGCTCTAGGGGTGGTCTGGCGAGGGGCAGCCGGGAAAGGGTCTCGCTCTGAACCCGTCTACGGGGTCCCCGGTCCAGAGGGACCGGGGCACGGGCTAGATCAGGCACACAATACCCCCGCCCCCGCACGCGCCAAGTGAATTGCTAAGAATCCAAGTGGTCTTCCTTTTGGAGAACCTTCAGAACAGAAAGAGAAGACTAACTTAGGCTTCCAACATCCAATATATACACAAAACTGAAAACCTGAAACCTAGCCAAGTCAATACACCATAAAAAAAAAAAAAAAAAAAAAAAAAAGCATCGGAAGGAGGCAAGCAAAACCATCCACTAATATAGTGAAAAGTCGTTTGTGACTTGAACCACAAAAGGGAAATCCATATGCCAGGGACACGACGAAGGGACAACATGGGAAAGGCACAGGATACTCCCACACCAGGCCCTACCAAACCTGGAGGAGATAGCCACAATGGGATCCCCTTGGAGGAGACCCAAGGAACAGAGCTTAGACGAATAATTGCAGACATACGCAGAGAAATTAAAGAAAATAAAGAAGAAGTCATGGAACTAAAGAGAGAGAATGAAAAACTCAAAAAGGACCTAGAGGGATACAATGACAAACTTCGGAAAGAACTAAAGGAACAGAATGACAAACTCCAGAAAGAACTAGAGGGAGAAAAAAACAAACTCCGAATGGAAGTAGAAACACTGAAAAAGGAAGCCAACCAAAGAAGAAAGGAGCACCAAGAAGAGATTGAGAAGCACAAAGAAGAGATTGAGAAGCTCAAAAAGGAAATGGAGGTACTAAAGAAAACACAGGAGGAAACAAAAAAGGAATTAGAACACTCAGTCAATCAAGAAGAAAGAAAAGGAAAAAGCCTCAGAAGTAGAATGGAGGAAGCAGAACAAAGAATATCAGACCTGGAAGATAACACAGAGCAATTAAAAAGCTCAAATAAAGATTATGAAAAATTTAAAAATACACAAAAGTGGAACAACCAGGAAATATGGGACACTATGAAAAGACCAAACCTCCGCATCATAGGAATAGAGGAAGGAGAAGAATCTCAAGAGAATAGTATTGATCAGATCTTCAACAGAATAATAGATGAAAATTTCCCCAAACTAAAAATAGACAAGCCCATACAAATACAAGAAGCACATAGGACCCCAAATAGACAAGATCAGAAAAGAAACACCCCACGCCATATCATAGTTAAAATGCTAGATGCCCAAAACAAAGACAAAATTCTGAGGGCCACAAAAGAAAAACAAGTCACATACAAAGGGAAACCCATCAGAATTACAACTGACTTCTCGCCTCAAACCATGAAAGCAAGAAGAACATGGAGCAAAGCATTCCCTGTGTTAAGGGACTATGGATGCCAACCCAGAATACTTTACCCAGCAAAAATGTCGACTATACTTGAAGGAGAGAGAAAAATCTTCCATGACATAAACAAGATGATGGAATACATGTCTGGAAAACCAACTCTTCATAAAATACTTGAAGCAATTCAAAGGGCAGAAGAGAGGAGCAACAATCCTCAAACACCTAGGAAAAGAAACTAACAAAAACATAACCATAGGAGCAAAATCAAAGGCTAGAAGTCCAAATGGATAATAAAGTGAAAGGAAGCAACATCCATCTTTCAATTGTAACCTTAAATATTAATGGGCTAAACTCCCCAATCAAAAGGCATAGACTGGGAGAATGGATTAGGAAACAAAACCCATCTATATGCTGTCTACAAGAAACCCATCTCAATTTCAAGGATAGGCACCAACTTAAGGTGAAGGGTTGGAAGAAAGTATTCCAAGCAAATGGTACCAAAAAGAAAGCGGGTGTGGCTATTCTAATATCAGACAAAATAGACTTCAAAGCAAAAGAAATCAAAAGAGACAAAGAGGGCCATTACATCCTTATTAAAGGAACAATTGACGATGAAGATTTCACAATCATAAATATATATGCACCAAACATCAGTGCACCAAACTTTATAAAGACAATTCTTCAGGATCTCAAGGCACAGATTAACCCCAGCACACTAATACTAGGGGACTTCAATACCCCATTAAGTCCTCTAGACAGATCAACAGGACAAAGGATAAACAGAGAGACATCTGAACTAAATGACACAATACACCAAATGGACCTCACAGACATCTACCGAATATTTCACCCAAACACCAGAGAATACACTTTCTACTCAGCACCTCATGGAACATTCTCCAAAATAGACCATATACTGGGACACAGGGAAAAACTCAACAAATATAAAAAGGTTGAAATAATCTCATGCATTCTATCAGACCACAGTGCAATAAAACTCAATATCAACACCAGAATAAACCCTACAACCTACAGGAACACATGGAGACTAAACAACACTCTCCTGAATAATGAGTGGGTCAAGGAAGAAATAAAAAAAGAAATAAAAACATTCCTGGAACTGAATGACAATGATAAAACAACACAGCAAAATCTATGGGACACTCTTAAAGCAATCCTAAGAGGGAAGTTTATAGCTCTAAGTGCCCACATTAAAAAAACAGAAAGAGCACAAGTGAACGATCTAACACTGCAGCTAAAAATACTTGAGAGACAACAACAAATGAACCCTAAACGGAGCAGACAAGAAGAAATAACAAAAATCAGAGCAGAGATCAATGAAATAGAAACAAAGAAAACCATACAAAAAATCAATGAATCCAAAAGTTGGTTCTTTGAGAGAATAAACAAGATAGACAGACCTCTAGCCCAGTTAACCAAAAGAAAGAGGGAACAACTCCAAATCAATAGAATCTGTGATGAAAGGGGAAATATCACAACAGACAATGAAAAGATCCAGACAATCATACGGGACTACTTCAAAAACTTATATTCTACTAAGTTTGAAAACCTAGAAGAAATGGATGAATATCTGAAATCCTGGGAATCACCAAAGCTCAACCAAGAAGAGATCGACAGCCTAAACAGACCAATAGTACAGGAAGAAATCGAAGATGTAATAAGTAGCCTCCCAACCAAAAAATGCCCAGGCCCGGATGGATTCACGGCAGAATTCTATAAAATATTTCGTAAAGACTTACAACCATTACTACTTAAATTGTTTAGAAGGATACAAATGGAGGGACTTCTCCCAAATTCCTTCTATGAAGCCAGCATTACGCTACTACCAAAACCAGGGAAAGATACAACCAAAAAGGAGAACTATAGACCCATCTCCCTAATGAACACAGATGCCAAAATTCTAAACAGGATTCTGGCAAATCGCATACAGACTCACATCAAGAAAATCATCCACCATGACCAAGTTGGATTCATACCAGACATGCAGGGATGGTTCAACATACGAAAATCAATAAACATCATCAAACATATCAATGGACTGAAGGACAAAAACCACGCCATCATCTCAATTGATGCGGAGAAAGCCTTTGACAAAATCCAGCACCCTTTCATGTTTAAAGTCCTGGAGGGAATTGGTCTGGAGGGATCATTCCTCAATGTAATCAAAGCCATATACAGAAAACCCACAGCCAATATCATCCTAAATGGGGAAATGACAGAAGCATTCCCCTTAAAGGTAGGAACTCGGCAAGGCTGCCCCCTGTCACCACTCCTCTTCAATATAGTGCTAGAAACCCTAGCTAGGGCAATAAGGCAAGAAAAGGAAATTAAAGGAGTTCTAATTGGAAAAGAGGAAGTCAAGCTATCCCTTTTTGCTGATGATATGATTGTCTACCTAAGGGATGCTAAGAACTCCACCAGAAAACTCCTAGAAACGATTAAGAGCTTTGGTAAAGTGGCAGGATACAAAATAAACCTAGAAAAATCAGTAGCCTTTCTGTACACCAACAACAAGCAATTGAAGAAGGACTACAAGGAGACCTTCCCACTCACAATAGCCTCAAAAACAATAAAATACCTAGGAACAAACCTAACCAAAGACACCAAGGATCTCTACAACAAAAATTTTAAACCCCTGAAAAAGGAAATTGAGGAAGACATCAGAAGATGGACAAACCTCCCATGCTCATGGATTGGGAAAATAAATATAGTAAAAATGTCCATCCTACCCAAACTAGTGTACAGATTTAATGCGATCCCAATCAGAATCCCCAAGAGTTTCTTCACAGGCCTGGAAAAAAAAATCCTCAATTTCATTTGGAAAAACAAAAGACCCCGAATAGCCAAAGCAACCCTGAGTGAAAAGAGCAATACAGGGGGGATCGCTATACCAGACATCAAACTATACTATAGGGCTATAGTCATAAAGACAGCCTGGTACTGGCACAAAAACAGACCAGTTGACCAATGGAATAAAACTGAAGATCCAAACCTGAGCTCATACAATTTCAGCCACCTCATATTTGACAAGGGGGCCAAGAAGACACAATGGAAGAAAGACAGCATCTTCAGCAAGTGGTGCTGGCAAAACTGGATCACCACTTGTAGAAGAATGAAATTAAACCCCTACCTCTCACCTTGTACAAAGGTCAACTCCAGATGGACCAAAGACCTCAACGTGAAACCCCAAACTCTGGAGGTGATAGAAGAGAAGCTTGGCAGCAGACTACAAGACATAGGTGTAGGAAAAGACTTCCTAAATCAGACAGCAGCTGCACAAGAAATAAGATCGACAATTGACAAATGGGACCTCATTAAACTCAAAAGCTTCTGTACATCAAAGGAAGCAATAAAGGAAGTGAGGAGAAGACCCACAGAGTGGGAGGAAACCTTCACAGCAGATACATCTGACAAAGCATTAATTTCCAGAGTATACAAGCTACTCAAAAAACAAAGAAGAAAGAAAACAAATGAATCATTCAAAAGATGGAGCAAAGATCTGAATAGAGACTTCACAGAGGAGGAGTTAGAGATGGCCGAGAAACATCTTAAGAAGTGTTCAACATCTCTGATAATTAAGGAAATGCAAATTAAAACCACTCTGAGATATCACCTTACTCCAATAAGACTGGCTAGGATCAGGAACATGAATGATACCAAGTGCTGGAGAGGTTGTGGGGAAAGGGGAACACTCATCCATTGCTGGTGGGAATGTAAACTTGTACAGCCACTATGGAAAGCAGTGTGGAGAACCCTTAGAAGACTCAAAATGAGCCTTCCATTTGACCCAGTCATACCACTCCTGGGTATAT
This sequence comes from Rhizomys pruinosus, assembly GCA_009823505.1. Taxonomy (NCBI): domain Eukaryota; kingdom Metazoa; phylum Chordata; class Mammalia; order Rodentia; family Spalacidae; genus Rhizomys; species Rhizomys pruinosus. Next base: position 358,557 of record VZQC01010467.1, on the reverse strand, counting down.
ACCCACAAGACACAACTTACTGCAAAGATACATGCACAGCTATGTTTATTGCAGCTCTGTTCACAATAGCAAAAAGCTGGAACCAGCCCAGGTGCCCTTCAACTGACGAGTGGATAGAGAAAATGTGGTACATGTATACAATGGAATACTATGCAGCAGTAAAGAGGGACAACATCATGAAATTTGCAGGTAAATGGATGGAGCTGGAAGACATTATGTTAAGTGAAGTAACACAGTCCCAGAAAAACAAACGACAAATGGTGTCCCTCATATGTGGATGCTAGTACCAACAACCCAGATATAAATATTTCTCATGGAGAGGGAGGCATAGTAAAAGAACAACAGAAAGACTGCATCAGAAAATGGACTGAAATGGTGAATTGGAAAGGGGGGATGGGTGGGAGAGGGACACGGGTGTATATTCGATTAAGGCATATTTAATTGACGTGAGCTCAGCAAGTACCCAGTTTCGCCTAGACACTGTCTACAGGACACATGGTGTTTTAGGACTTAGTAAAAGTAAAAGTAAACATGTGTATATTAAACAACATTGGTTTACAGAATCTGATAAAAATGGTAATGCATCTGAATTAAATGGAGATATAATTCGCTGTTGCCCACATTTGCTTTACATAAAATCTGTAGAGCAAGAACTTTGGGATTGACACATACAAATGTTCTCTATAATTTCTCTGTTGTACAGTATCACCTTGTAGCATTCTCTTTAAGATGATTTAACGTAAAAATTAAGTTTGCTTCCCAAGTTAATCATATATAGTCACCCAAAACAACATGGGTGAATTTGATGAAATCTGTGCCTTGACTCCACCCTATAGTCATGTATAATACAACTGTCTTCTGGAGACTCATACGCAAAAAAAAAGGGGGGGGGATACAGAAAGACATGAAACCTTTTCATCAAACCCTTGCAATTCAAATCTTAAAACTAACTATGGGAAAAGATTTGTTTGTTCCAACAGGACAAAACGTCACCAACTTAACGGCTGAGAAAGAAAAGATACAGGTTTGCATTGAGTAGGATGTACCAAAAAGTGGCAACGGAAAGGCTGACCCGTCTGAACATTCAAAGGAAGAAAAGCCTCAGATTGCCATAAACATCGAACCCCTCTGTGGATCCTACATGTAACAACTAGTTATAATGAGTCCTAATGAAACTTACCTTCTAGGTGCCACAAAGGTTCTGATATGAGAGACTTCCTTGCCTTCCCACCCATAGAACAAGGAGAAATATGACAATGATGAGGTCGCTCCCCAACTGTAAATTGGAGACAACTATTGTAGAGGTAATCTCTTATAAAACCGGTAAAACTGCTTTCTTTAATTGACTACTAGACATGGGAACTGTGGAAGGGATTACTCTCTGTTCAGAACCAAATATAATACTAAAGTCCTAGGGCTATGCACTCAGGCAAAATATATTAATACAGGAGCTCTGACATCAGCAATGGATTGTTCTACCAGGTGGATGTTGGCCAGGGGATCCAAGGCCCCACAAAAGGTAAGGGCTCCTTGCCTCTAAGTTGGGATACCTACAGGAGGAGAGGCAATAAGACCCTGCTGCCGAAGACCTGACGTTAACATGGGAGGGATGTATTGAGACCACACATGCAAGTGTACAGATGGCCTCTGGAATGCCAGAGAGTGTTACCAAAGGCCACTAAACCAATAAAGCAAATATGGGTCTCCCTGAGTCAAGCAAGACTCCACCGTCAGCACCAGCTACACCTCACCTGCCTGGAAATACTGTGCAGCAGAGGCAGCCATGTGCCTGTATATCCCAAATCTAATTGGCTATTGGCTCTCCCCTTGGAGAAATAACCCATGGCTGATGCCACAAGCTTACATCCTCTACAGGTTAGGAGATGTTATAAGCCACAGTAAGACCCTGTCATATTTAACAGGGGGGAAAATTGTAATTCATGGATTAACATATCCAAACATGTGTCTATGCTAAAGTAACCTACCATAACTATTAGTGCTGCTTAAATACCTATATATCTAATTGCTTGTTCTTCATTAGTAGGATCGAAAGGTTATTCCTGGACAAACTGTCAGCCCATGAAAGGAAACAGCCAGAATTGACCAGAGTCCAAGTCAACAGCTCCAGAGAGAGTGGACTGTTTTACCTCTCATCCACCTGTGCCCCTTTTCTAAGCCTAGGGAACAACCTGCGGAAGAGGGGGCGTGGTAGAATGTAAGGGCTGCGATTGGGGTGAATGGTGAAACTACAGCAATGTAGTCTGGACACTCATTTGATCAACTTGATTGAACAAACAACCTGTCACCCCCCACTGGATGGTGGGGCTGTAGGTGTTTGGGCACAACAGCCTGCAGATTGGTTTTGCATGAAGGATGCTTGTACTCATGGATTATCACTTATAGCTAAAAATGAAAAAAAAAGAGAGAAAGATGCAGAACAGTTATGGCAGAATGCATGATCTGGGATGGGGTGGGGGTGGGGGGGAAGGGAAAGGGAAATAAGCCTGAACTGAATTGGAAAAAATGTATGAAATGCACAAAGCATCAATAAAAATTAAATTATAAAAAAATAAAGAATCACAACTGGTGAAAGTACAGAGAATAAATGACTATGGGGTGCTCAGCCCTACAGGGACGTCTACATCACAACCCTGTCCTTCAAAGCTCAGAGATTGTCTCAGAAGAGGGACTGGGAAGCTTGTAAGTGCTAGCAGTTGTGGAAGGCTTGTTTTGAAACCGTGGACACCATAGGGCTGGACAGGTGATCTCATAGTAGCTGTGATTGCCTGTACAATGTCTGCAAAGATGAAGATAATCAAAATTCCGTCATAAATAGGGGAGGGGCACATGAGGCTCCATCCTAGCTAATGTGCTATTGGCAGTTGATAAATGTTGTGGGAAGGAGAGTCTTTTTCAGGGATGGGGCCCCGGGTAGTCTGCCCATGCTCTAGTGGATATCCCTAAACTTTATACACATGGGGCAGCACTAACTGGACTCACTGGGCTATGAAAAGAGGACATGAAATTGAGTGGGATGTGCAGGGGAATGGGCAAGGAGTTCTTGTGGGTGGGGTGGATATGATAAAAATGCCTTGTATACATGTATGCATTTTTCAAAGAATAAATACAAATGTATTTAAAAATAAACAAATGTAGAAGCTTGAGAAGCTCCATTCTTTCCCTGTACTGTATCTGCCTTCTAACCTTGGGGCCAGGCTCACTTCTGCTCTTCCACACTAGATCTCTGGCCTAGCTTCCTAATGCAGATTAGCTATTCCTCTGGGACAGTTTGTTAGACCCTCAAAAGGCTGTCCCCACCCACACTTTGCTCCTACCCTCCTGATCTGCCAGCCACAGGCCCAACTAATATCCTGGCAAGTCAGATCCCACCCAGGGCACTTTGATTCCCCTGAGGGCTCAGCAGCTCATCTCTCTCCTCGACCTCCATCACCCTTCTAGCCTTTGGCTCAGGCAGGTACCTACTCTTTCCATCCCAGATCTCTGTACTATCCTCTTAGTCTAGGCCCACAACTGAGTTCTTATCCCCTGTACTCACACCAGCTAAATTCTCCAAATTAGTTTTTAGACTCAATGAAGGCTGCCCCCACCCCCATTTTGTCCCCCTGGCTTCCTGATCTGCCTGACACAGACCTGCCAGTGGACTACCTGGCAGATCTTGCATACTGCATCTTGAATGACCTGCATCCTGAGTGGCTTCACTCTCTCCCTGCCCTTGGCCCATTCTAGCCTGGGGCTCAGACCTGCTCCTCTTCTTTCTGCCCCAAATCTCTGGACTACCCTCTTAGTCCAGACCTGCCCACTGAATGCTTATCCTTTTACATAGACTAGGTAAATTCTCTTACTTCATTTGTTATATCCTCCATCGGCTGCTCCAACCCCTGTCTTTCCCTTAGGACCCCTACTGATCTGCCTACCACAGACCTGCATACTACCCAGACCAGCCTATTACACTGAGAAACTGAAGCACATGCCATCTAACTTTTCATACCTGAGCAAAAAGTGACCTAGCTACATCAATAATATAAGTAAACCAAATTTCAAATTTTAGTTAAATAGGATTTCCTATTGGGCACATAAACAACAAAATACATTCATATGCCCAAACAGAAATGCAAAAGTACAAATAATATGAAACACCAAGAAAATACCTCCCCAACAAACCCCACCAGGCCTATAGAAGCAGACTACAGCGAGAACCACCTCGAGAAACCCCACAACGCAGAGTTTAAAAGAATAATCATAAAATGATATAACAACACACAGACAAACAACTGTAAGAACTCAAATTTCAGTGGATGAACTTACACTGAAGGACATCTGCTTGACTGAATGGGACTTAGCTTGTATGGCAGAGTGCATGGTGTTCATGTGGGGACTGCATTGATGAGGGAGGGGATTTAAGTCTGATTAAGAACTGTAGTATGAAATGTACAAAATCCCAAAGACATATTTTAAAATAAAAAAAATATGTATGAATAAACCTAACCAAAGACATTAAAGATCTCTAAAAATTTTAAATCTTCAAGAAAGCTAGAAGACACCAAGAGATGGAGGGACTGACCTATTATGCTTATGGATTAGTAGAATTGATATTGTGAAAATGATCCAACCAAAAACAATCTTTAGAATTAGGGTAGAATCAATCAACATTCTTCATAGAGTTTAGAAAGAAAACCCTAAAATTCATATGGAATCGAAAAACAAAGGAAAAAAAGACCCCAGATCATATTTGCCCAAGGAATCTTGGGCAAGAAGAGAAATGTTGGGGAGATCACTCTGCAAGATGTCAAACTACATTACAGAGCTATAGTCATAAAAACATCATGGTAATGGCATGCAAACAGACACTTAGATCAATTGAACACCATACAAGACACAAACATGTGTATGCAATTTCAGCTACTTGATATTTGACAAAGGTGCAAAGAGCATATCCTGGAGGTAAGACAGCATCTTTAACAAGTGGTGCTGGAGAAACAGGATCTCTGCTTGTAAAAGAATGAAATTGGATCCTTATCTTTCACCCTGTACTATAGTCAACTCCAAATGGATCAAAGAAACCAGAAACTCTGGAACTGCTAGAAGTATAAAATATAGAAGTAGGAAAGGACTTTCTAAATAGGACATCAGTTGCTCAGACATTAAGGTCAACAAGTAATAAGTGGGACCTCATTAAACTAAAATTCTTCTTCTGTACACAGAAGAAACAACCAGGGAAGTAATCAGGAAGCCTGCTGAGTGGGGGAAAGTCTTCATCTGCTACATATCTGGTGGAGGATTAATGTCCAGAATATAAGAACAAATAAAAAAAAGCATAGGCAAGCCAGGCATGGTGGGACACACCTTTAATCCTAACACTCAGGAAGCAGAGACAGGCAATGTCTGTGAGTTTAAGGCCAGCCTGGTCTACAGAGCAGGTTCCAGGCCAGCTGGGGATACAAGGAAACCCTGTCTCAAACACACACACACACACACACACACACACACACACACACACACACACCATAGAAGAAAATGAATGACCCAATATAAAGGTGGGCTAAGGACTCAAACGGAGTTCTCAGATGAAGAAAAGAAAATGGCTAAGAAATACATTAAGAAGTGCTCAACATCCTTTGAAATTAGGGAAGTGCAGATCAAAACCAGTTTAAAATTTCATCTTACCCAAGTCATACTGGCTAAGATCAAGGCAACAAAAGGCATCAATTGCTGACAAGGATGTGGAGAAAGGGGGATCCTTATTCACTGTTAGTGGGAATGAATGGAAACTCTTGCAAACACTATGGAAACAGAGGCAAAAACTCTTAAACACTAAAATTGAATCTACCATATGATCTGATTTACCTCTCCTTGGCATATACAGAAAGAACTTATTCTACTTTGGAGATACCTGTATGAGTCCATATTTATCCCTGAAAGTTACATAACACAAAATACAGAGCTAAAAGGAGAAACTTCCCTTCTAGTTTTTGGTGAGTCTAGTCCAAGAGACTACCAGAATAACAGGCTATTGCCACAGAACTTAGTTATCTCCAAGAACTTGAATATAAGTCCCTATTGCTGAAAACAAGACATACTTTGGACACAGTACTGGAGCAATGGAACTGGAACTGACCTGCAAGCATTCTCCCTGAAGACTAAATCTCATAATTCGAGAGGGTACTAGAAATCTCCTAAGGGAGAAAATCAATCAAGGGTCCAACCCATGTCCATACTCTAAAAATCATGACAACTGGCTGAGCAAACTATCTCTTTTAGTGCAGCAATGGCACTTTTATCTAGGGGGTAATCAACAGCTATCTAATTGGACTTAAAACCCTCTCAGTGGGGGTCCTATAAATTGGATTGTCTGGAAAGGCTATAGATCCTAGAGGAAACCTCCCTATCTCTGCCATATCTCTAAACAAATAAAATTTCTTACTGTATGCTAAATATGGATCTTTACATTTACAGGCACATTTACTATACACCACTCACCAGTGAAGCATTTTTTTACAACAGATGGAGGCCTTTGCAGGGCTCCACAGCAGGTCACACACAGAATATATGCCTGAGAGATGCCCAGCCCTAATTACACATCTATAGTGAAACTTCCGCACCTAAGGCTCATGGAACACAGAGGAACAGGGGGTGGAGAGACTATTAATGCATCTCTCAACTCTCACCAGTGCAACAGCCTCATACAACAGAATGTGATGCCCACAGAGGACCAGAATAGTCAAAGTTTTAGAAAATGAGAGACTGCGTAGTGTATGTCACTGGATAGGACTCCTATATTAAACCTCATCCATCAACTGTTTCAGGAGAGAGGGCTTAACAGTCGCAAGAGTCAGGGCCCGTGCATGACCATAAGGAAACAGGCTTTCAGGCCACTGGAATTTACTCATATGAACTTGCAAGAATGGTGACAGCATGCATAAAACCCATGTGGACTCAATCAGACAGAAACCCATCATAGAATGAGGGAAATAGGCAGCAGGCGCCAACCATAGTTGTGGAACCATTGGCAAGTGATTACTGCTGGGTAGGAGAGATGGCCTAGTGGTTAAGACCGTTCTTGCAGAGGACCTGGGTTCGATCCCCAGCACCCACATGGCAGTTGAAACCGTCTTTAACTCCAGTTCCAGGGGAATCCGACGCCCTCTTCTGACCTCCGCAGCATTGTACCACACGGGTGCACAGATCTACATGCAGACAGTATATTCATACACATACAAAAATAAATAAAATAAAATAAAAGATTTTAAGGAAAAGGAGAGTAGATCTTGTCCTAGAAGATTACAATTCTAGAAGCTGATGTGGAGTGAGAAGGTGAGATTTTCACTGGTTCCTAAGTTATTTATCAGATAAATTAAGGTTTAGAAAAATCTGCTATCTATCTATCTATCTATCTATCAATCATCTATCATCTATCTATCTATCTATCTATCTATCATCTATCTATCTATCTTTCATCTATCTATCTATCTATCTATCTATCTATCTATCTATCTATCTGTCTTTCTATGCACCCTCTTGCTACCTTCTGCCCAATTTTATGTTCTCTGTCACACACCAACACAGTTACACAGACACACACACACACACACACACACACACACAGAGGCCTCTAAGGGTCAAATTTGTGCTCCCAATTGCTATTATCTATCTATCTATCTATCTATCTATCTATCTATCTATCATCTATACATCTATACTGGGATGTAGTCTGTGGTAAGGCACTTACTTAGTATGCTCACAGTCCTGAGATCAATCCCATCATCACTTGATATAATATAAAATCTACTGGGGGGCACAGAAAGGGGAATATGTCTAAATCGAACTGAGAAATGATGTTTGAAATACACAAAACATTGATAAAGCATTATAAAAAAGAAACAAAAAATCTACATTTATTCTTTAATATGGACAAGATTAAAATTTTGGTGAATGATTTTATATGTGTTTTGTCCAGATGGTAGAGAAACTAACAATTTCTTCATTAAATAAATAGGAAATTCTCAGTTACTAAGTGAACATTGTTTTATCCAAATTTTCAAGAGATAAAAAGTGGGCTACCAGGCCCCACTACATAACACTTCTATTACAGCCAAACAACCATGGAACAGAGTGGCAGAACATTGCTAAATATGTATGGGGCAGAATTTTCCATTCCCAACACCAAATAGGTTAAAACATCAAATAACCCTTGTCTAAACATATTTATTTATGCTCATTCCAAAGAACAGAAAGTATGGATGCCATGGATTCTGGAGGTGAGTGTGTCAGCCAACTCCTGTATTCCCTAGGCTGAGACCTCCCCCACCTGGAAAGCTGAGCTTGGGGACTTTCTCTCAGAGATGATCCCTCGGGGATACAGAGCCTCTTTCCTTTCCAAATGACTCAACAGCATGCGCAGAGGCAACAGGTGGACACAGTCCCTGTTCTTCTGCTTCTGTCTTGTCTTTGATTCAGAAGGCTGCTTCTGCTTCTGCAGGAAAAAGAAATATGTATCTGAGGAGGTTCTAGTGAAGAGGCTCCTGGGTAATAAATAAAGTAGCTCAATCCCCCTGGGAGCTGTGATACCAGTTACAGAAGCTGAGCCAACTTTTTGCCTGGATACGAGCAACTGTGAGCAGTAGAAAATTGCAGAAGATAGGCTTCCAGTGGGTTCTCACTGGATGAAATTTCCCTAGAATCCATACTTGTATTGTGACATATTATATCACAGACTCCATTCACATTTATATTAATCATATGAATGGCAGGCATTTGTTGATATTTTATGATGTGCTAGGCAGTATGCCAAGCACTTAAATGATATCCTTGAATCTGTCCATGATATCTGCCTATAATATACAATCCAACTAGACAACTGCTATACAACTACAGAGCCTTGATGTGGAGGGAGCAGCTAATGCTTTGATAAATAAATAATAATATAGATAAATGACAAGTTCATGGTCACTACAGATTAGAGAAAGTAGAATAAGAATACAAAAATTATTTTGGTAGGCTGGAGCCATAGGCGAAAAAGAATTGATGTTAAGTGTTTTCTCTGTCACAAAACAACTTTTACAAGTTTAGAACTTTACCAGAGGTGTACAGCTCAGCAGCAAGCAGTACAGATAGGAAAGATTTGGTGACTCCTTTAGTGGAAAATAGTATGTGGTGGTTTTAGCTATCAAAATATATACCGTGATGTTTGGTTGCATCTCCAAAGGTGAATCATAAAACACAAAAGAGGTGGTGAGTGTATTGTATGGTGTTTTCATTCTAAGAAACCATCTAACATGACAAGAAGTAGGTTTAGATGAGAATCACCAGGAAACCACATCAAAGTGGAGCAAGTCAAAAGAGGAAGACTGACTGCTTCGCTTGAGAAGTAGCTGTGTGTGTGTGTGTGTGTGTGTGTGTGTGTGTGTGTGTGTGTGGTCTGTGTGTCTGTGTGTATGTATGAATGTTGGGTTAGGGTTGGGAGGGGTGTGAACGGGGGTTATGACCACAGCTCTTAGAGTTCTGAGATTTTAAATGGTGAAACGTATTATATTTAGAGCCACTGAGGGCAAAGCCAGGACCAGGCAAGTGGAATCAGAGAGCTCAGATAACATTTGAAAAGTATTCTCAGCACTTGGAACAATATACAAAGTAGTGTTGTGCTTCTTCAGCAGAGCCATTGGAATAATTGCCGGTTCAAAATTCTTTAGTTCTGGAAATGTAAACCTGTACCTTTAAATCCTATTATTCCAACAATGGCCAGTAGATGGCGGTAGTACACCACAGATTTGGCCAGTAGCAGCTGGACTTTGCTAAAACTGTTAGATAATTTTTTTCCTAATTATTATTTGAAGGTGTGTCCTAATCTATTGTTCAGAGAGAAATTGCTGAATTGAAAAACAGGAAATAATGCTTCCTAATTAAATGGACAGGCGTGATTATCAAATTCTTTTTTTGTTTCTAATAATTTGCAGTAGGAAGTGTGTGTGTGTGTGTGTGTGTGTGTGTACTTATAAGCACACGCAAGTACAAATGAGAAGTCTGCTGTGTTTTTAAATAATTCCAAAATTGAATGAAAGCTAATTTCTGTACATCTTAAAAATATTACTGGATTTTGTAGGAAACACTTCTATGAAACAATTTGTTGAAAAACGCTTTTTTCTTTATAACAAGTTTGTATTTGGACTTTGATTTTGTGAATCTGTAAAATTACACACTCTCTGTAAATGTGCTGAGTCGAAGTTGCTTTTCTAGGTTTCTTGTCAGTAAGTCTCCTGCTTTGGGAATGCTCAGCCTGAAAGAACTTTACCCACCCACCGGCTTCTTCTTTGGGTCCCTTCTCAAGCTTTGCTGTAGGGACAGTCCTGTATTTTTAGCCATGCATGCCTAAATAAATGTTCTTTGGAAATCCATATATGTCAAAACGTGGAAAATATAGCTTGTTAGTGTTTGATTTGGAAACAGGAAGCTAACGTGTGCTGCTCCTGCTCTCCCTCGCAAGGCAGACTTGCCTCTGGAGTTCACACACAGTGGCTCCCTTCTTCTTCTCAATGAGAAGTGGATTCACACCAGGTGGTAATGTTACACACATTCTCGGCCAGTTCTCCATCTAAAAATTTGTACATGGAAAGCAGTTAAGTCACAAAAGCACACAGAGGCTCCCTCGCTGCTCTTCAGTTCTAAGTACGGAAACGCACTTTGTGCTTCCAAGGAGACAAATTGTTTTAATTTGCTAACGTTTTGGGACTCTCCAGGATTGTGAGAAAGCTAATTTTGAAGTACAGAGAGACCCCTAATAGAGTCCTAATCGGACGCTTTCATGATTATCCTTCTAGACAAAAACCGATCAAAAACTTCTAATATGCCCAACTATCTCTCTCTCTCTCTCTCTCTCTCTCTCTCTCTCTCTCTCTCTCTCTCTCTCTTTCTCTCCCCCGCTTTGTGTGTCTATCTCTCTGTCTCATCCTCCCTGTCTGGTAAAGCAAAGCTAGGCTTTGCAATTCTTAATGAAATCACCGTGGCCTTTGTCAGGAGCCTGCACTTTCTGAGTCACCATCTGCCATTTACATATTTGCTTTGGTTCTGACAAAAATTTGGTAAAACTTTCTGAAATAAGTCTCTGAAAAGTTCTGTTATGATTCTGTTAAAGGAAGATGTGGGATAAAGTGAAAGCAACACTCTTAAATTTAGAATTCTCAAAGCATTTGTTCTTTGGTCAGTGAAATAAACATAATATTTATCAATGCATTTTTCCATATAGAGCTTTACATCAGCCTTTTAAAACATCAAAAGAGACCAGACTTTCTTAATTTTAGCAAAGAATGTTAATGTTATTTTAAAAATTCACATACATGTTCTGATTGCGTGTAGAAATATGAGTGATCTGGCACATTTTTCTTCATAGTCTATGAACTGAAAACTTAAACATAAAATTAAACATATAAAATCTGAACTCTTTCTTATAAACATTAGGCTTTTGTATGTAAATTTTGGGCAATTAGAGTATTGCTTTAAGGCAATACTTTTACTTGCTTTCTATTTTTTATTTGTTTTCTATTTTGTAGTCACTTTCCAATTTTTAATTAGATATTACTTAATGAAGGGAGACTAGAATAATATATACCTTAAAAATAGCTAATTAAAATTTTGGGGAGGCTTGTTTCGACCAAATAATCTTAGTAAGACCTTGGTACATTTGTAAGCAGAAGCCTAGATTACTGATTTAAATCAAATAAAGATAAGTCATACTTTTGACACATGTCGATGTGAAAGAATTTGTCAGTATGCAAATATTCTTTATGTTCACAAAATAAAATTTGAAGGGCAAGTCATGGAGGAAGCATTTCACACTCTGTAACCCGATTAGTTTGAACTCTGAAAGATCAGATTATTTATTTATTTGTTTGTCTTTCCCTCTGAAAGATAGTTAATTACTGAAGCCTTGCGATTGTGCCTTGCAAACCTGAGACTAATGAGAGGAAGTTCTCACCCCAGCTCTGAACTTGCTGACTTCTCTGCTTGAAAACCTGAGCATCTGAACACTGGTGAGTTATTTAAAATAATGATTTCTTTTTGGTATTGTTTCTGCTTTATGAAGAGTGTATTTTTTTAATACAACAAAGACAAAGCCTAAGATCTAATGTGGGGAAAAAAGGCGGGATGAGTCTGGCGGACATCTATGGCATGTATATTTGTTTAACGGTTTGCTATAATGCATATTATTAATGATGACAATCATGAACTTGCATGCATTGTTTATTTTGTAAATACACATAATGGAGCTTTCAGAAATGGAGATCAGCTGCCCCTTGCCATGATGGCCGTCTGCTGGGGAGTGACGACTCAGGGCCCCTTTATGACTTGGGTTCCTGACCTAGTCCATTTCCCCATGCTCTTGGAGTATTTTTTTTAAGTCCATTTATAATTTCCCTATGCAAACATCTGAACCGAGCTACAGGTCTACTTTAAAGCTGTATGGTAGATTATGTGTAGGTATCTGAAAATGGATTTGATCATCAACTGCATCTGGGAAACTAAGAACGTCTCAAAAGCTGCATGTTTAGGATTGTCACTGCAGAAAGGACCCCAGGGTTTCTGAGCTGCAGAGGATATTCTTCAGATCGGAGGCGATAATTTAATTAATGTGTGCCTCTAATCGACTGGATTTTGACTCCAAGGCCAAGAAATGGAATGGGCAAACCCTCCTCACTACATGAGACCTGAGGCAACTATCACTTATTATGTGAATACTTTGAATTTTTTATTTCACATTTTTACAGTAACTCACAGAAACTTCACCTGGACCTTCAGGTTTTATTTTGACCTTCCCTTGCTCCATCTTATATTTGAATCATTGGGGATTTGCATGTGAATAGTAGATACAGGATGAAAAGAGGATCGAAGGAGCAGGTTTATTTGTGCTTAAACTCCAAATTCATTTTGTGTTACCTGAGTCCTGGGCCACCAAGCCTGCCTCCAGTTTATTTCTCTGACTGATTGAGAGGCTGAGGCCAAAAATCCCAGGAGCATGGATTCTCAGGAAATACTCCACTCAAGATTTTTAAAAAAAATGTTTGTTTTTGTAAATTTTATAAATCGTGGCTTTAACAGATCTTTAAAGTCACCTTACATAGTACAGAGGCTCCAAATATTACATCTGCTTTTAATATTGTTGGGTGTCTCAGGCTTTTGTGAAGTAGGGTTTGATGCTGCCTTTTGTTGTAGGAAACTGGTGTAGTCTGTGATGCAGGGGAGTTGCCAGTTCAAAGGATACAGCCTTACTTAGGAGATTTCTTTTCTTTCTTCTCTTCTACCCTCCCCCATGTACACACTGTGCTGTTTTATTCCTGGGGTAGGGGGAACTAAAACATTCACATGGGACTCTTAGTCTTTCTTCTTTTGAGAACAGACAGACCAACCCTTTATGATAATAATGGCAAAATATGCAGTGAGTTTTGATGTCCAGTGTGTAGGAGTAGATGCTAATACCATCACCTTTTGTCCTGAATGAGGTAAATATCTCAAAATTTTATGTTGAAGATACAGATAGTAATTACAAAGAAGCTCATTTCAAGTGTCTTGTTAAATTTCCTCCGGGTTTACAACTTTCTTAATACTGCTGATTATACTAAATGTCTACACAAGTCAATGCTGATAGTATTTTAAGAAGTATCCCATATTCAAAAAATTCGAAAGCTTTTGTTCATTCAAATCAAATGTTAGATTAAGAGTGGAGAAATCGCAGAGCCACGGGGAGGAAAGCAGGTTTCAATGTTTCTCAGACAATGATTTCAGCTAGGTGGCTGTGTTTTGTGTAGAAAAGGACTCGATGGGATATTGACAGTTTCCTATCAATAGCTGGGCCCTGGAGGCCTGGCTGTTTGGGCCCACACTGATTGACTGTTCCTTAATAGACATGTAATTGTTGACAAATACCTTCCGATAGACTGTGGCAGTGCCCAGACAGACAAAGGAGATTTCAGGAAGATAGGGACCAGTGCTGAGCCATTTGGTAGAGTCAGAGGCTCACAGGGGAAGTGACTTGCTCAGAGCAATCTTTCTAATTTAAACAAGCTCAAGGCATCTCCATAACTGAACCTGGGCAATTCTGTTGAAACTGAGAAACAAGCAAGATTTCTTCTTTCTGTCTTTATGGATTTTTCCATTGTGTGTATCTTGGTTTCAAAGCTATAGCTATGCCCATGTTAAGAAATTATGTATTTATATTTGTCATATATATTATGCATACACATATTATAGAAAAAAGGTATGCATGAGATTTGATATATAGACTATTTTTGGCTTACTTATGCACCCTAAAATCTATCGACTGGATGCCTGCAAAAACACAATAGGCTATTCAGATAATTTCAAAGAGCCTGGGGCTAATTAAGACTACTGAAAAAGAATTTGAAATTGGACATCAAAAATTAGACAAAAAGTAGACAAAAAAATAGAACTTGGACATTAGCCGCATTTACCACTAAAATACCAGAGAGCCTGGAGCTGTCCTTATAAGAGGAGGGCATGCAGGAGCCTACAGGAATGTCAATCTAGCCTCAGCATTTGTCTGGCCAGGCCCGCCTTCTTACTAGATCAATGGCTGGCTGAGAAACAGCTCTTGAAAGGTGGTCTCACAGGATGCATTCCCAGGGTCTGCTCAGTTTCGGTAACTCTCCCTCTGGGGGGACTTACTCTCAACCACAGGAGGCCAAGATTGCTTTCAGCTCCCAACAGAAAACTGTGGGATGGGACTAGGCACTATTGTTTAGATATGGCTGGTGTAAGCTAATAACATAAAATAAAGCACAAAGTTCAAATGCAACCTCCTCCTCACTGTCAGCAGAAAAAGCCAGACAGAAAAGCAGACCCAGCAAGGCGGCCTCATGTGATCAGTGACGCAGCTCCCCTCACTGGGTCCTGTGAATGCATCAAGGTGACACCACTGGCTGCCTCCTGACATCCTGCCTTCTGACATCCTGTGTGAAAGTGAACCAGCTCCTGCCCCAAAGACCTTGAGTCCTGCCTTTGATTCTTATCGATCAATATGAAGATTAAATCCCATATCATAGACCGAGGCAAAACCTGAGCTTTCTATGTCAACTTCTAGAAGCCCGGCAAAGCCCTTTGAATCATCTTTTTATGCATGAAGGAGAACCCAAGTACACATGTATTTCAGAAAGAGGTACAAACAGACAAGCAGATACCAGGTCTGATAGCTCCCAGGCTTCATGGCAGAAGGACGAGTCAGATAAGAATGTTCTACTTGTTACCTGTTATCAAATTCAAAACCATAGTTAAGATTCATTTTTTTTTTTTTTGGAGGGGGGGTTATGTTTCAAGCTGCTTCTTTTGCAATCTGTAAGCATTCCTAAACAGGCAAGCTTCTGCAAACAGCTGCCTCAAAATGTTGTGTGTGCGTGTGTGTGTGTGTGTGTGTGTGTGTGTGTGTCCATTAATTCAGAATTACTCCAATTACAAGCTTTTGATGCTCTGAAACCCTCTCTCTAACCCAAAAGAGATGGAGAGCCCTCAGACCGGCCAATCAGATCATTTTCCCTGCTGCCTGTAGCAGATGTAAGCAATTTACTTTTTTATTTCTGCATATTCAGTGTGAGCGGAGCTGTTGGGCACCTTTCACCCCAGAGCCTGCAGGATTCTAACCCTATCAAATTAAAGCATTTTGCTCACTTATTCCCAAACGCTTTGCTGGTGCTAAGCAGACATCCCGCTGCATAGCAATGGCGGGTGTTCGTGTCCACTCATAGCCCCAGCCTAATCAGAGATTATTAAGGAAAATATACAGTGCTTTAATTTGATGAGATTGGTTATAGGTAGTGCAGTTAAAGGTCACACTCCTGCGTGTATCTCCCTCCGTCTCTGTAATATTTTCTTCTCGCTTGACAATCCTGAGCTGCAAACAATAGGCCAAGGCGACACATTTATTTTTGACATGCTGTGATGGGCTCAATAGGGATAAAGATGAATTATTTAAAGATTGCATAAACAAACATCTTGGGCCAGGTTTTGGTTACATCTTTCCCTTTGTGCTCTGTGGATGCTGTTGCCTTAAAAGAACATGTTCAAGAAATGTGCCTCTTTTGGATAGAAACACATTTAGATGGAGAACCCTGGATAGGCAGCTTCCAGATGGCGGGGGCAGCCCCTACTCCTGTTGCTGCTTGGGCAGGGGTCACAGGCTGCTCCCAGGGAAAGGCAGCTCTGAAGAAATGACTTACTCTTCTAACCCTGGAAACTTTTCCACCTGCTGTGAGCTAACTGAGCCAGCCTGCCTGCACCATGGGGCCACTGGGGGCCCTGGGGTCTGTTTATTGGCATTCTGCACATTGCCTTGGGGAAGAAGCCAGGGTAATGGGAAGTGGCTGAGTTGTTCCCTGACAGGGCAAAGGAATTACCTGATTCTCTCTGCTCATTTGAGGGTTGATTTTCTAAGCAAATTTTCTCTCTGTCCGGGAGAGGCCCTTTCTGATGACAGAGGATCAAAGCACTGAGGGTGTACAGGCTATCCTAAAAAGGCCTATTGTTGGTGGTGTTTCGGCATCCTTCCCTGTCCCTGATTTTCTGAGAAGGAAGGAACAGGGCAACTTCTAATATTCTGTCAAATGTAATGGTTTCTGTGTATGTGTCTATGTAACAGATCAACTGCAGGCTGATTTACCTAGAAATTTACATGAAAATTGCTTTATGCAGCTGTATGTAAAAATTCAAGCTGCAACACATCACTGTACTGCACAGGTCAAGACTGAGCCTGGGGGGGACTGTGGCTAAAAACAATTTGTTTCCATTCATGGGACAAGAGGGAGGGAGGCCCCAGAGTGGGAGACTGCAGGAAGACAGGCTAGGGCTCTTCAGGACAGCCCTTGTATTTAGGGTGAAGGGAGGAGAGGGAGAGATCTGCTGAATCCCGTGCTGAGCCATTTGTAGCTGTCCTTCTGCCTTAAATCTCTCTTTTTTTCTTGAATTTATAATATTTTAAAGGGAATCTATGCTCAGCTTATCACTCTAGTCCCAAATTACATTACTTAATAATCATACTAAATTATTTGAAAGGCTTCATTCTTTGGGAAATAGAAAGAATAGCCCACGTTAACAGATTGTCGTTATTGAGATAGGTTGAAAAATCCCACCAAACACAATCTCTATATGTTTGTTTTCTTATTGTCAATTTTCATAGTCTTGAAATGTGATAATTTGGAGCTGATGGAGAATTGATACTAAAAATAATTATGGTAAAGTGGACTGTTTGAATGGGACCTTAGAGTAGAGGTGGAGGCTGTGTTTGGCCTCTGGTTCGGCTCAGATCCTAAGGAATGCCCTGTCCCTGCTGTGACCATGAGGGCGGTCACAGTAGGCTTGGGGAGCTCCAGGATGCTTTCTCAAGGACCATCATTGCCTTGGAAGTAGGAGATGCACCGTGTCTCTTACTGTGTGCAATTGGCCCTGCAAACGTGGCTTTGGAGTTCATAGATCAGAGACCCTGCTGATTCCCAGGAGGAAGCTGAACTGCTGGAGCACAGAAAGAGAATTCTGTCTTTTTCTGATAACAGGGCTCATGGGTTTAGAATGAAGGACTCCCCAGGTTTCTAAGGAGGAATGTCATGAGATAAAAGTGCCCACAGCAACTTCTTAATTTTAGTTCATACATTATAATATGAGAGTGTGTATCTGCATTGATCAACATCTTTTCTCACCGCTTTGCTTTATTATATATTTCCATGAAGGTGGTTTCTATTTACTATCCTTATATGGCTGGATGGGTATCTTTTGTCTGTTTTGTTTTTTCGAGGCAGAGTCTATGTTATATAGTCCAAGGTGACCTTGAACATGAGAATTGAAATCCTCCTGGATCAACCTCCTGATAGGATTACACATGTGCACTGCTATGCCTGGTTTAAGTGAATATCTGTATTCAGAACAATCTGATGTAATGGGCACCTGTACAGTTTGGGGACTGCCTGGGTGATTAGGATGGCTGTGTGAGAGTGACAGCAGGCTCCTCCAGGGGAACAACTTGGCCCTCTGTGTCTTTGATGTCACCTTCGAAGAATCCTTCCTTATTTATTTTCAGATTTATCTTTTGGCTATATGTCTCCTTTTCCCCTTTACTTAGTTCCAAATTAAGTTTTCCCAGCTAGAAAGTTAACCCAAAATAATCTCAAGGGAAAAAGACCAGGTCTACTATTATTTTTCATGACATTACATGTGAACCCATTAAGATTATGTTGTGATCCGATATGACCATGACTTGGCTATGTGTGGAGATTGAGTTTCTTGTCACTGATTGGCCATTTCAGGTAAGGTTTGAAGACATGGTAAGGGAATGACATTGTTGGAGAATGACAATGAAGACAAGGCTGTTGGGAGCAGCAGGTCACAGTTTTGATGAACAGCCAAAGCATTCATCTGCAAACCTTCCTGCAGAGTTGTAGGCCTCACACTCCAAACCTGGACATTTGGAGATCCATAAGACAGTTTCAAGTTTAAAAATGTGATGAGTTTATTCCTATGACCATTATAGTGTAAGAAGTAATCTTTTAATTGAAAGATGAGTAGTTATCACTGGACTGTTGTGATGAAGTACAGGGAAAGAGTGAATCTGACATTGAGAGTTACAGGCTGATTATAAAATTAAGTGGGAATAAAGACCCGACTTACTTTTTCTATTGGACACTGAGCAGTCATAGTCCAAAGCACCTTAAAAATATTTGAATTCAGCTGTTCCTGTCAGAGTGTTCTCTGCCATGCCCTCATGGCTTCCTCTTTAGTCTCCTAAGAGGATTTGTTATTATTAATCCTGTGAGAGGGGGCATTTCCTTCTGTGAGTCTTCATATAGCTATGTGTCACCAGTTATGTCATATTATTGTACACAACCTGGTGAGCAGAAAAACCTGAACACAAACGTTTTCTGAAGTTTACATGAATAATATAACCTATGAAGCTAGTTCTAAAGATTTCTAATACAAATATTTATGAATTCCCAGACATTCACTTTGGAAGACTCTATTGCACATAGGTACAATCAGATGATTCTATTGCCTTCATCCTACATGGAAAAAGAATTTCCAAACTGTGTTTTAATTTTAATATTTCATATTCTAATACAATATTGAGAACAGAATTAATATATGCCATCACTCTGTTGTAAAAATATTTTTTGTTTTGTTATTGTGATCCTTTCTTTTTATGTATTTTGAAAAGACCAGAAATCTGAAGACGACTTTCATGGGATTGTTTAGATGTAATTTTAAGACAGGCCACTAGGTGGGAGTTGTGCTAGCAAGGGTAGTTCAAATATGTAGGGAATATTAGCCCATCAAAGGAGACAGCTTGCTACAAAATGGTTCTGCATATGAAAATAACAAGCTAATAATTCATCCATCACAAATTACCAATGTTTGTACTGGAAACTAAAGAGAACTATGGTGCGTGAAGGAATGAAGGGAAAAAAAAAGATAAAGCCATAGCTGGAAATGTAACTGATCATCTGATCTGCTTGTGTTTAGTTGTCATTATTCAGCATTACTTTTTAGTACCATCCTAAAAGCTACTGAAGCTCACTTTTTTTTTTTACCTTGCAAAAATTCTTCCTTTTGTAGGCATCTATTAGGGAGAAAAATGAACAAGAAAAATGACCTTTAAGCCATAAAAGACCCCTTACACAACTTAAAAAAATTAACTGGTTTAAAAAGAAATATATTTTAAATCAATTTATTTAGAAATTTTAATATAGAGTTCTAATATCTATAATACCAAGGGAAAAGACATAAATACAGCTATCTTTTTGTCTTTTTAAATAATTTTTATTTTATGTGCACTCATGTACCATTGCCTGCATGTGAGTAGGTGCGCCCATGTTGCTCAGTGCCAACAGATGTCAAACGAGGGTATTGGAGCCCTTAGAAGTGTAGTTACAGGTGATTTTTAGCCACCATGTAGGTGCTGGGAATCAAACCTGAGTCCTCTGCAACCACAGTGCTCTTAACCACTGAGCCATCTACCCAGACCCTAATAAAAGGAAAAATGGAATACTACCATAAAAGATAGTGGATGCTTCCAAAACTGTAATGATAAGCAAATTCATAGCATTATTTACTTAATGAAAATTAAAATTAATGTATGTTATTCAAGCAAAAAAAGTATTGAAAGTACACATTTAAACAGTCCTATCAGATAGAGAACGGTCAGTGTCAGACACCATATTCATAAGTAAAATAACTTCAAGACATCTTGCTAGATTTCTTAAGCTAATAAAGTGCTAGCACAAAATGATAAAGTTGAAAAATAGGAATAGCAGGGATAATATTATGTTTTATCACATACAAATCTATGATAATATATTGAGGCAGTCAGTGCAGCTAAAAATACCTGCTTGATAAGAAAGCATACAATACTGCTACTCTATGCAAAGGAATAAGTAGCCTGGCTATGCTAAGATCCTTTTCCAAAAGCAGAAATAAACACACGCATAAGCTGACTCATACAACATTTAAAAGAATGCAACAATGAAGTTACTTAGAAATAGGAAATGAATACAATTCAACTTTTAGATGCAACTGTTTTAGGAAACCGAGAATATGCATCTTAAGTAGGTAATATTCATGTACTTATCCACAACATATCCCATGTACTCACAGGAGAATCAGAAAGAAAATGAATATTAATGATATTCTAACAACTATGAAGAGTGTGCTAAAATCAAGCAACTGAAAGATAAAATATGGGGATAACATTTAGGAAAATATTCCTATTAATTGGCTTGTCAAGTGGCTGAATACCAAGGAAATGGAAACTGTCATATGTTTCCTACAAATAAATAATGTACCTTTAATTCTGGAGACCAAAGTAATTGAGTGACATGTGAGGTCTTGTGTAAATGAGATGCTATTTTCAAAAGAGTGAGCAGTCACTGCAGTTCCAGGTGGATTTGTTAATGGTAGTAACAAAGTCATTAGACTCCTTGAGGTGTCTTTCCACCTGTACACATACTTAAAAAGTTGACAAACCAATTGAAGTCGGAATAATGCAACACACTGAGAACAGCCAAATGAGTCACAGTTTCCTTGTTATACCCTCTTGTCATCTCCAGAATGGGCCATGCCACCAGTCTTCTTTGTTTCTTAAATTTTGTGGTGGTTTGAAGGAGAACGTCTCCCATATGTACCAAGTGATTGAATATTTTTCCCCAGTTGCTGATGCTATTTTGGGATGTTTTAGGAGGTGTGGCTTTGCTGGAGGAAGCAGGGGGCCTTGCCAGATATCCAGTTGGTCTCTGCTTCCTCTGCCTGATTGAAGATTTGGTCACATGGCTTACTGCAAGCTTTTTCTATTTTTTTCGGGTTTTACCCTTTTGATTTCTGGGTCTGTAATCAGTGTGAACTCTCCCACATCCTCATCATCTTACAGAATCTTCCTGAAGACACAGATATTTCAGAAGAAGCCTGGCTGTTCCCAGAGGACACATCTACCCTTCCTGTCTTGGATGGAATCTTTCTGCTGATAGTCTTACACTTCAGGACCCGAGGGAGGGTTTTCTGTGTCCATTTGCAGCATTCCCCCTTTTTCCTCTACTCAAAGCAGTCCTTCCAACTGGTCTACCCCATCTATGAAATCAGTTGCCATCCACCCACTTACTCATTGGATGACCTATGTTGTCCTTAATCCATCCTTTCTTTCATTTGTCCATTTGTTTCTCTCTACGGTAGATTTTCAAGATGAGGCCAACATTGCTCACTTTTGTTGTGATAATTTAACTTACTAGACTCCTGTCTCCAGTCATCTCTGACCACCCATCTCCACACAGAAAACCAAGTTTAATCACACACTTCGCAATTCTACTTGGATGATAAATCTCTTAATATTTTCACAGACTTCTTATATTTTAAATCCTTTTTTCTTTTATTAGAGGCTAGATGTAATCCCTCCGTTCCTCTCTGCTACCTCTTCACACCTTTGAAACTTTTCCCATAAACACTTTAAACACACTGTGCTTTCTCTCTGCCACCTTCCTGTCTCCTTCTTATCATTTAAGTCTCTTCGACAAATGTCCCTTTTTAGAGGATATTTTATTTCTTAACCTCCAAATGTGATATACACTTTTCAACCTGTTCTCTACCCACAAATGTGTTCTTCCCTGACTTTCCATATATTGCAGTCTGAAATATTCTTTCATTTTCTTTCTCGTAATAAAGACTATAGGAACAGGATTGTTAGGAAAAGACTCAGGCACAAATTTGCTTATATTTGTTATTTTATAATGACAAAATAACAGATTTACCTTAAACACTGGAAAATGTTTAAGCCTCAGAAAACTGTAATACATCCTAAGGACAGAGACAACATAAATATATGGAAATTGCCTTAGTTGAAATTGAATATTGTCTTATTAGTGGTTATTCAGATTTTATATGTTTTTCTATGCTATGTATAAAACTACAAGGATCATCTTGATTGATGTATACCTTTCTACATCTTTATCTGCCTACCTATAGACAAGTGGATATAGAGATTTACACTAGTAATGAATGCCAATATCTTAAATAAGGAAAAAAAAAACTTTAAAAATACTATCCCAATTTTGATTTTTTTTCCTATTCAAGGGTGGAACTACAGAAGAGAGAGACAAGAGGATTCTACATTGGCCCAGTGGTCAACTCCCTCACCAAAGTTGTTTACTCATTGTTTTCATAATAGCTAAAATATGCTTAACAATTTTCTGTTTATAAAATACTTTCATATTCTTCATCAAATTTAATATGAGATACAAACCATGTGCAAAATGGTTTGTAAAGCACAGAAGTAGCTCATTATACATAAATATAAAGAGATTTTACTGCACTGTAGATAGTCAAGAGGGAATATATTTTTATTCTCTGTTGCCTTTTTTTTTTTAAATAAAAAACAGTCTTTCCAGAGGAATTGTGGGTTACATATATTAATTCTTATGTTAGTATTCCAGTTCCATCTTCAATCTTTCAGCACACAGAAATTTAAAGATGTTCATTCTTGTTACCAAGTGATATTGGGGGATTAATTTAAATTGTCTATGCATACCCCAAGGCTTGCAAAAGGTAAAATGTCTCAAAGTGATAGTTTATGCTGGCTTTAATGCTCTGCCTTCAAATGCTACCAGTCTGGGACTGTGCAGAGAGGACAAAAGCACAGCTGGGCGAACACAAGAGGGAGGTGGGTTTGACTCAACTGGGCTCTTACTCTCCATGGAGTCACCAGTCCTATGTGTAGCAATTCCTATGTGCACATCTTTCCCACCAAATGACCAGGGCATGGGTTGGCCTGACAAGAGGGATGCACAAGGTCAAATTCAGAGGCAGGTCAACTCTCCAGGTCTAGTTTAAGGAGAAAAGAGCCTTCTTCAGACAAAAGCTGCCTCTGGTAAAAAGCTCAGTGGGATGCAGCATCTGAATGTATTTGCCAAAGACTTGGTATATATTTAAAGTCAAATGGCTCTCCCTCAAGAGCAAAGCCCAGCTTCCCTTTTTAAGTTTTCAGCCTTTATTGACAAAAGCAAAGATCAGAAGGTAAGGAGGGATTGTTCTCTGTGCCTTTTGTACAGAAGAGGTGCTGATTGTACTGACAGGGAGTAATGATCCACACCTCTGGGGAGCTATACTGAGGATAGAGGGGTAGAGAAGGCATGTGTAACATCCACGTGTCCTCTTTCCAGTGAGCACTGTGTTACTCATCTTTCCACTTTTAAAATGGAATGCCTAAGATCATTAACTCATAGGAGAAAAGGTTGAGTTAGCTCATAGTAGTGGAACTTTGTTTATAATGATCTTCTCTGGTGAGGGTGTCACATGACAATTGCAGGAAACATGTCTCAAAGCACTGCATGCACCCATTGAACTAGGAGACAAGAATGGAAGGGTAGGCCTGGGTCTCACAATGTGCCTCAAAATCATGACACAGTATCTCAAGGACCATCCAAAATCTTCTAAACCTAAAAGTCCCTCCATCTTCCCCCATAAGTATCACTCTGGAAATGAAATCAAGCTTGCAAAACTTGGGCCTTAGGAGGGACATGCAAATCATAGCAAGAATTCATATGAAATTGACTTGTTCTGTCTGAGGCCAAGGGGATATATGGTGGCTTCATCTGTCACTTGCCTCGTTTGCTCTCTTCATCATGAATTAAGGGTAACTGTCTCAAGGAAGTCAAAAAGTCTATAGAATAGTATGTCTATCAAGTGCAGGAGGTGCTATTTATAAGGGCTCCAATATGAAGGACCTCACTCAGAACTGTGTAGTAGTGCCATGGTTTGCTTCCTCAAGTGCCTTGTTCCTCATATTCTTTAATATTGGTCAGAATTCTGTTGATCATCCTCTTCCTTTCAAAAGCATCTCTTAGGGCCACTTTAGTTCCTCTGTTGCTCTAGACATATCAACCATCATTAAGGAAAGATTCTTCATTTCAAATGGTTTCATATTCACACTGGGGTTCAGTATCAATAAGAAACTGCTGTTGACATTATTTCCTGTGCAGCTGCTGTCTGATTTAGAAAGTCTTTTCCTATACCTATGTCTTGTAGGTTGTTGCCAACTTTTTCTTCTATCACCTTCAGGGTTTCCAGTTTCACATTGAGATATTTGATCCACTTGGAGTGATTTTTGTACAGGGTGAGAGGTAGGGTTTTAATTTTGTTATTTCACAAATGGTGATCCAGTTTTGCCAGCACCATTTGCTGAAGATGATAACCTTTCTCTACTGAGTTTTTTTTTTTTTTTGCCCATTTGTCAAATATGAGTTGGCTGAAATTGTGTGAGCTCAAGTTTGGATCTTCAATTTTGTTCCTTTGGTCAACAGGTCTGTTTTTGTGCCAGTACCAGACTGTCTTTATGGCTATGGCCCTGGAATATAGCTTGAAGTCTGGTAGAGCAATACCCCCTGTATTGCATTTTTCACTCAGGGTTGCTTTATCTATTTGGGGTCTTTTGTTTTTCCATGTGAATTTAGGGATTTTTTTCCAAGTCGTGAAGAAGCTCATGGGGATTTTTATAGGGATTGCGTTGAATCTGTATATCAATTTGGGTAAAATGGACATTTTTACTATATTAATTTTTTCCAATCCATGAGCATGGGAGATCTTCCCATCTTTAGCAAAAACCCACAGAGTGGGAGGAAATGTTCACCAGTGATTCATCTGACAGAGCATTAACATCCAGAATATATAGACTACTCAAAAAACAAAGAAGTGAGAAAAAAATGACCTGCTCAAAAGATGGAGTAAAGAGCTGAACAGAGATTTCACCAGTGAGGAAGTAAAAATGGCTGAGAAACATCTTTAAAAGTGTTCAACATCATTAATAATTAAGGAAATGCAAATTAAAAAAAACCTCTCTCAAGTATCATCTCACTCCCATATGACTGGCTAAGATCAAGAACACAAAAGACACCAAATGCTGGAGAGGTTGTGGGGAAAGAGGAACATTCAGCCACTGCTGGTGGGAGTGTAAACTTGTACAGTCATTATGGAAAGCAGTGTGGAGAACCCTTAAAAGATTCAAAATGAGCCTACCACCTGACCCAGCCATACCACTCCTTGGTATATACCCACAAGACTCATCCTTCTTCAAAGATACATGCACATCCATGTTTATTGCAGCTCTCTTCACAGTAGGGAAGAGCTGGAACCAACCCAAATTCCCCTCAACTGATGAGTGGTTGACAAAAATCTGGTACATCAACACAATGGAGTACTACTCAGTGGTAAAGAAAGATGACATCATGAACTTTGCAGGCAAACTGATGGATCTCGAAGTCATTATGCTAAGTGAAGTAACACAGTCCCAGAAAAACAAGTGGCAAATGGTCTCCCTCATTTGTGGATGCTAACACCAAATCCCCAGATGAAAGGCAAGCTGAACAACATTATTGTTATATTTCTGTTTATCTGAAAGTGACTATGTTGTTATAATGTAAATCTCTTAATGGGCTCTAGAATCAATCCACCACTTACTTTTAGGCTCTGCAATCACTGTATATGACTGGCAAATATGTATTAATATTTTAGAATAATATAAAATTAAGGGAGGAAAATGTGAATTCCTAAACATAAAAAAAAGACTGAGAGAAAGATGCAGGATAGTTATGGCAGAGTGCATGATCTGGGGTGGGGTGGGGGGAAGGGAAAGGGGAATATGTCTAAAGTGAACTGAGAAATGATGTCAGAAATACACAAAACATCAATAAAAGCATTATAAAAAAAGAGAGAGAGAATCAATTTTGAAACCAGCATAGGCTACATAATGAGTGCAAGCCTGAGCTACTTAGTGAGATCCTGGCTCAAAGAAACCAAAGTCTAGGGATGTGGCTCAGTGATAGTGTGCTTGCTCACAACTGCTGGGCCCTGGGTCTGACCTCCAGCACATATCCATAGAGAGTAAAAGAATGTAGATGATCACTTACAAAATTCCAAAGGCAGAAGCAAAAGTCATCCATGAAGACTTCATTCTATGATGTCAGAGCTAAAATAAAAACTTAAAGAAAAAAGTAGATAATGTCTAAATTTTAGCTGTTAATTTTTCTTACATTTAGTTTGGTGGTGGTGGTGTGTATACGTGTGTGTGTGTGTGTGTGTGTATGTGTGTGTATGTGTGTGTGTGTGTGTGTGTGCACATAGATCTCATTTGTATAGCTCAAAGGACAACTTTATGGAAGCTGGTTTTCTCCTTCTGATATATGAGTTCTGGGATTTGAACTTAGGTTTTCAGGCTTGGCAGCAAGCACCTTTATTCACTGAGCCATCTGGGTAGCCTAATGGGAAAGTTTTGATTCAGACAATGTTGTGATATTGAAACACATTTTAATTAAAAAAATCAGGTTGATAAAAAAAGAAATTGATTAAGGGAAGTTACATCCCCACAATACTATCTTGGGATACAAAAAGCCTCAGCAGATGTGACATATTTTGAGGACATTGGTGATCCAGTGGAAATCTTTCACATTTGTATTCCTGTGCAGTTTATCCCGTGAACCTTATATTATCTGTAAATAAGTTGTTTAGTGACTTTAAAGAACTACTGAATTAAAAAAATCTATAAGGTTACCTTGAGTTCAGGTCGTCATTTGCATTGAAGCAGCAGACAGAGGCCATGCTTAGATGAACTGGCTGTAAGCTAAGCTCATGGGGCTCCCCTGCTAACACCAGGAGTCAGCCCCATGTGAAATCCTTTTCACAGGACAGGTGACTAGCTATTCTGATATCGTTAAGGCTTTTATAGCTGCTGTTCCAATCATCCAAATTGATTTAAAAGCTATGATCATTTTAACTAGGTAAGTCTTTCACACTTTGTATTCATGACTCAAAGATTCATTTCTGGTTTCTTAGAGTCAAAGGCTTGGGGTCAGGGATCTAGGAGTATTATGGAATGGAGGGAAATATGGGTAAACTTCTGGTTTCTCCTGTTCCCATTTATCACCTTCATCACTGATTATAAAGGTTGCTTTCCTAAATAATAGAGTATTATTAGACCAATATTGCTTCTGATACAGGTAAAACATTGATGTGTGGCCCTGGGGGAATGATCACTGATGTTGTTTATCAGGAGTTTAGAGGTAGCTTTGTTGAACTCAAACAAGTAGAAGCCATGGAACTCTCCATAGAATCTTCTACATGAGTCTCAGATTTTAGCCTCAGAGGGCCCAAACTCCATCCTTGCATCATGCTAAAGCCACATTTTTATTAGCATACTTATTATGAAGAGCTGTGAAGTTCGATCATACATGTGCATGCTACAGAATATTTCATACCTATGTATCCAAGTGGCCTCTTTCCTCCTCTTTAAACTACCCTGATTTTTTATGCTATTTATACTCTGAAGCCCTACACTAGAGGAAGGCTTGATCTCTAGCCCCAGTGGCCCCTGTGAGAACAAACTCACTTTTGCAAAGCTGTCCTTTCAGCAGTTATGAAGCTGGCATAGTGGGCCCGGTTTGGAGATGCTTACTTAATGCATTTGAGCTACACTTTCCAGCTCAGTAATATAGCAGTAATGGAACTTAACAGAGTGGGTTGTTTTCTGAGATAAGATATGTTATCCTATACAAGAATAGTCATATGGCCCCAGTTCACTGTAGGTGCTCAGTGGAGGTCAACTAAAACTGCCTGTGGTTAGTTGGAGGAAGAAAGAGAATGCCACTGGGTAAAGGTCAATAATAAATGTAGTGTACATTTATTATTTCTCAGTTACCCTCAGGACTATGCACCCAGTATAACCACCTCATTCTGGTATAGGAAATTATAACAACTTAGTCTTTGGTTTTTGTCAAGTTTTCCTTTCCATTAGTGTTTATTGGATTGCTGCTACTATCTATGTGCTTAAGGGGTTGGAGATGATGGAGAAGATAGAGAGATGGATTAGAAATAGACTCTAGGCTTAAGGATGAGTACTAAATGGGTTACATGAATACAAATGTTGCATGGTGGAGAGTATCTCATCCTGCTGATGACAGTGTTCATTAGAGACACTGGAAGCGAGTCAGAGTTTCCCTGTACCACATCTTCTAGGGAGGACACTATACTTACCTACTTTTTTTCTTCACTTTTACACTGCCAACACTGAGTAAAGGGCTAGACATTCAAGTCAAATGACTGAATGAGAGGATGAATATTACCTTTGTCTATTACCTGCTTTTTTATAATTACTTTTTTTCATTTTTTAACAATAAGTAATAATTTATGAGTACAAGCATCCTTCATGTAAAACCAATTTGTAAGCAGTTGTGCCCAAACCCACACAGCCTATGGGTCCCACCATCCAGCTGGGGGAGGGGGCTTGTATGTACAATCAAGTTGATCAGATGAGTGTCCAGACTATATTGCTGTAGTTTCGCCATTCACCCCAATCACAGCCCTTACATTCTATCACACCTCCTCTTCCACAGATTGTTCCCTGGGTTTAGAAAAGGGGCACAGGTGGACGGGAGGCAAAACAGTTTACTTTCTCTGGAGCTGTTGTCTTGGACTCTGGTCAGTTCTGGCTGTTTTCTGTCATGGGCTGACAGTTTATCCAGGAATTACCTTTCAATCCTACTAATGAAGCACAAGCAATTAGATATATAGGTATTTAAACAGTACTAATTGTTATGGTAAGTTACTTTGGTGTAGACACAGATGTTTGGATGGTATGTTAATCCATTAATTATGTTTTTTTATGTAAAATATGACAGGGTCTTACTGTGGCTTATAACATCTCCTAACCACTAGAGGATGTAAACTTGTGGCATCAGCCATGGGTTATTCCTCCAAGGAGAGAGCTAATAGCCAATTAGATTTGGGATATACAGGCATATGGCTTCCACTGCTGCACAGTATTTCCAGGCAGATGAGGTGTAGTTGATGATGATGGAGGAGTCTTGCTTGACTCAAAGAGACCTATATTTGCTTTATTGGTTTAGTGGCCTTTGGTAACACTCTCTGGTATACCAGAGACCAATGGTACACTTGCAAATGTGGTCTCAATGCATCTTTTCCATGCTTACATCATGTCTTCAACAGCAGGGCCTTATTGCCTCTCTTCTTGCAGGTATCCCAGTTTACAGGCAAGAAGCCTTTACCTTTTTTGGGGGGATTTGGATCCCTTGGCCAACATCTCCTTGGTAGAATAATCCATTGCTGATATCAGAGCTCTCCTGTATTAATATATTTTACTTAAGTGCATAGCTTAAGTAGACTTTAGTATTATATTTGGATCTGAATAGAGAATAATCCTTTTCACCATTCCTATGTCTATTAGTCAATTAAAGAAGGCAGTTTTACTGGTTTTATAAGAGATTACCTCTATAGCAGTGGGCTCCAATTTACAGTTAGAGAACGACCTCATCATGATCATATTTCTCCTTGTTCTATGGGGGGAGGTAAGAAAGTCTCTCGTATTAGCACCTAGAAGGTATGTTTCGTTAGGACTCATTATAAATAGTTGTTACAAGTAGGATCCACCAAAGGGTTTGATGTCTGTAGCAATCTGAGGCTTTTTTTCCTTTCAATGTTCATATGGGCCAATCTTTGTGCTGGCACTTCCTGGTACATCCTACACAATGCAAAGCTGTATCTTTTCTTTTTCAGTTGTTAAATTGGTGACATTTTGACCTGTTGGTTTTTATCACAGCGCTCTGCCTATATACTCAAGTATTTCTCATTGGAATCAATTTGAAAAGCCTCTTGTTTCCATTCTGTTTTTTTAACGAGGTTCTTTTACAAATGAAAAGCACTACAGTGCAATAATTACAATACAAGACATGCTAAAATGTTACTGAAATGGCAAAGATCTCAAATCCAACTGTAATGGAAAGTGAGAGAGGTGGCTGAGGAAGGTGTTCAGGACACACAGGGGGAGATCTGATAGAGATTGCACAAAGACTCCTGCTCCAGGCGCTCCTTCTGAGAAGCAGCCCCCAGGCCTGTTTAGTTGCTATGAAGGATGCTTCAGGAGTTAATCTCAGATCAGTGCATGAGAGGGAGGTTTGGCCTTTCTTGATGCAAGATTTGATGGCATGGTTGTTCAGAGATGATCCAGATAACAGGAAGGGGATTCAAATTTAATTCCCAGGGGTATTCCTTTGTTCTGTCTGTTGAGCAATGCCCAAAGGGTCCACCCCAGGAAAGTTCACCCACTGTAGGCTTTGTTATCATTTACCCTGAGCACAGTTTGTCCTGAAATATTAGGAAGAAGATTTGCTGTTTGGAGTCTGCATATGCACTCCCAAAGCCTCAGACACCGAGCTTCCAGGTCAGTAGTGGGAAACCCCTGTCTACCTTGCTTTCCTCTCCCTACTGTATTATCTGAACTCTCCTAGTTTAGTAATGGCTTGTATTTTGCATCAACTGAAACCTTTCTATTGGGACAATTGGTGTATGATGTAATTCAAGTCCCATGGCTCCCAAACCACAATGGCTTTGCAAGTGTCATGTTGTTTACTGTATGCATTTGAGATTGCTGCTTTGTGCATTTATATGCATGATCATGTCTGCATTTCACTACCTTCAAAGGCTAGTAGGGCAGAGATGGTCATCCTTATTTTAGGTTGGATGGAGCAGTGGCTCAGAGAAACCCTTTGATTCTTCTAACAAATATCCAATATCTAGTAGGAGATTGGTTGGCAACTAAATGTGAGTTATCTGTCTATAATTTCCATATGAAAAATTCCATTGCATGAACAATTAGCCTTATTCCTCTAGATATTTTGAAGAGGAAGAATTAACCAACTTTAGAGGTATGAATCCCAAATACACTCCTTTCCAAGATTTGCCAGTGCAGTTGGATATTGACTTATCTCTCAATACCTACATATAAAAGTCACCCAGATATTTATTGACATTTAGTTTCTCAAAATGCCCCACGGCAAGGAATTAGGCAAACATTAGTTCCTTACTATTAATTATGTTCTCCTGGGGAATATGAAGAACCTAGGCTTAGGTGGAATAAAGCCTGGGGAAGTCCAGGTCAACATCTCATCCCTGTGGCTTGGAGCAGGTTAATGTTTGCCTTTGGCAGATGGAAGGAGACTCCTGGACCTCACAGAGCCTTCTAGCAGTGCTGGCCTTTGCTCTATGCACTCTGCCCTCTTATTTACAACAGGGAGATTTCTAAGGCAAAGCCAACATTTGTGAAAGGTCAGCTGCCAAGTAGTGAGGAGACTATCAGTGAAAAGGACAGGAAGAAGACAAACTAGAGAAAAAAAACAAACAAACATCATCTCAAATGTTTATCCAGTCTGGCTATTAGAAGATAATGGCCTATAGGCTGATCACTGGAGGATGCTAGAAAGTGCTGGAAGGTGGGGTATCCTTTTTTCAATTCCTACCCCAGACATTAAGGGGACTTATAGATGCTGGCTTGCTAAGTGACTTTTCCTGCTGATTATTTATGTGTGCCATTCTCTGATTTTTATACTTCAAATAAGATCTAGCTTGGAGAACATTTCAGCTCTTTGTGAATCATGGTAAGAATTTGAATGTGCTTGGTGAAAGGGTTTGGGGGGAAAGGAAAAGAGGACAGATAAAAAGAGAAGCATAATTTTCTTAAATCCTGATATGCCATTGTTTCTTAATTTTTAAAGACTGAAAATTTCCTATCTAATCAAATAAGGGCATCATAGCTCTAGAAAGAGCACCGATCAGCACATTGACTTACCAAGATTGAAGCACACTTTTCATGGTCCTAGCTCATTGTTTCAATCCTTTTCTAATCATATATATACATATATATATATATATATATATATATATATATATATATATATATATGTGTGTGTGTGTGTGTGTGTGTGTCGTGCTGTTTGTGTATGGTGGATATATTTGTTAGGTGTATATGTGTGTGCACATGCCCATGTGTGCATCTTCCTGTGGAGGCCATAGCTAGACATTTGGTGCCATTCCTCAATAGATCTCCATTTTTATTTTTTTGAAATAGTGTTTTTCATTAAACCTGAACATCATGGACTTAGTTAGCTAGGATGGTTGGCCAGAGATCTTTAGGGATTCACCTATCTCATCACCTCTGCCATAGACCCATCACTCTCATAGTTACCAATACATGGGCAACCATGCCAGGCTTTTTATGTGGGTCCTAGGGATCTGAACTCGGGCCCCCAGCCTTGTATATCAGGCACTTCATCAACCTAGCCATCTCTCCAGTACTCTAATAGCTCTTAAGAGACTGACTTTGACCCATTACAAATGTCCTTTACCTAGGAGCACACCTCAAAACCTTATGAAATGGCACCTTCACTAGAAATATATCCAGAGGTCTATGATCATTGAGTCCATCCCTGACAGTCACAGAGAACACAGGAACCTGCAATGCTTTGGGTCGTCTTTTGTAGGAATGTGTCCAGAGCTCTTGAGGGCCCAGAGTCACCTGAAGCCAATGTATGCATTCACTGAGCCCATCTGGAGCATGTTGATCATTATGATTTATTTGAGTAACATTAGGTGAATATATGGCAGCATCTATCATGAGAGACAAGCTTCCTCTAGATTTACCATAAGGTTCTGGACTTTGTCTTTGAAATCAATATCATAAGATATTAATGTTTCTATATAGGTCAGTGCCAAAGATTTGCGGTGTGGCACTAGTAAAATTTATTAATTTATAATAGCTGTAAGGATAATTCCTGGAAATTTTTGCTCTCTCAAGAATAGCTGAAGGCCCTCCCCTTGTTTAAAAACTGTGGCTTATTATAATAATAGTGATCTGCATATCCTGGGGGCTAAATCATTTCCCTTGAAATGAAGCAACTCTTACAATTAAGTCTTGATAAAAAAATTGCCTATAACACTGGTAGTAATTTTTCTCTTGTACCAAACTGATAAAATAAATTATAGTTAATAACTTTTAGAAAATTTCAGGTCTTGTGAAAGATCTTAACAATGTTATTTTTTTGTCTTACTAATTTATATTAAAATTTATTTTTACATATATATGAAAATAAAATTAGGTATAAAATGGTACCTCTTTCACACATACAAGCACATATAAAGGCACACAGACACACGTATACAAAAATACACACATTCACTGAACACAGAAAAGCTTTTCTCCATGTAAACTTTTCGGTTTACCATCAAAATTTACTAATTAAACCTGGAGGAATTGTGGGACTGATTACTGTTTAGACTTTTATGACCAATGTCCTGGGACCCTGTCAAACACGTGTTGTCTTTTCATGAAGAGTCTATAGCAAATGTTGAGAAGTATTTGACTTGGGTCCAAACTTTCAAGCCTACAACTCTGGTTCTGTGATTCATTAGCTACATTTCAGACAAATCATCTAACTTTTCTGAGCCCTGCTTGATCATCACTGAGCCTGGTGTGAAAATATCTACTGTATAGATTTTCACAGGTACATGAATGTGTAACTTGGCTGCATAGTGACTGAAGCAAAGTTATCAATAATAATGGCTGTTGCTTCTATTTCTGTAATTAAAATAAATATTGAATAAACAAATTATAACATTATTTTTTCTGTTTGTATATTATCATTATTTTTCCTGCTATTGGTAATTTAACATAGTGGTATGGTGGAAATTACAGGGATCTATGGTTTGAACATTTGTATTTATTTATTTTTTCACTTAAAAACACAGGTGTATTATTTTTCAAACAGCCTGATGGGGATGATAACACTTTAATTTTGAATAGTCCTGTTCTTCCTTTGCTCATATACAGTGTTTGGGTGAAGATAATTATAATTAGGGAAATAATACAGTTAAATGTTATTTGTAGATTGTAAAATAATTGGGAAACATTGCTTATTATGTTGGGCATCTCTTTGTTGTTAACATATTAGAAAAGTTGTATTTACGCTGGGCGTGGTGGCGCACGCCTTTAATCCTAGCACTTGGGAGGCAGAGACAGGCAGATCTTTGTGAGTTCAAGGCCAGCCTGGTCTACAAGGTGAGTTCCAGGACAGCTGGGGCTACAGGGAGACCCTGTCTCAAAAAGACCAAAAAAAAATGGTTTTTTATCACAGCCTCTGCTATATACTCAGTATTTCTCATTGGAATCAATTTGAAAAGCCTCTTGTTTCCATTCTGTTTTTTTAACGAGGTTCTTTTACAAATGAAAAGCACTACAGTGCAATAATTACAATACAAGACATGCTAAAATGTTACTGAAATGGCAAAGATCTCAAATCCAACTGTAATGGAAAGTGAGAGAGGTGGCTGAGGAAGGTGTTCAGGACACACAGGGGGAGATCTGATAGAGATTGCACAAAGACTCCTGCTCCAGGCGCTCCTTCTGAGAAGCAGCCCCCAGGCCTGTTTAGTTGCTATGAAGGATGCTTCAGGAGTTAATCTCAGATCAGTGCATGAGAGGGAGGTTTGGCCTTTCTTGATGCAAGATTTGATGGCATGGTTGTTCAGAGATGATCCAGATAACAGGAAGGGGATTCAAATTTAATTCCCAGGGGTATTCCTTTGTTCTGTCTGTTGAGCAATGCCCAAAGGGTCCACCCCAGGAAAGTTCACCCACTGTAGGCTTTGTTATCATTTACCCTGAGCACAGTTTGTCCTGAAATATTAGGAAGAAGATTTGCTGTTTGGAGTCTGCATATGCACTCCCAAAGCCTCAGACACCGAGCTTCCAGGTCAGTAGTGGGAAACCCCTGTCTACCTTGCTTTCCTCTCCCTACTGTATTATCTGAACTCTCCTAGTTTAGTAATGGCTTGTATTTTGCATCAACTGAAACCTTTCTATTGGGACAATTGGTGTATGATGTAATTCAAGTCCCATGGCTCCCAAACCACAATGGCTTTGCAAGTGTCATGTTGTTTACTGTATGCATTTGAGAATTGCTGTTTGTGCATTTATATGCATGATCATGTCTGCATTTCACTACCTTCAAAGGCTAGTAGGGCAGAGATGGTCATCCTTATTTTAGGTTGGATGGAGCAGTGGCTCAGAGAAACCCTTTGATTCTTCTAACAAATATCCAATATCTAGTAGGAGATTGGTTGGCAACTAAATGTGAGTTATCTGTCTATAATTTCCATATGAAAAATTCCATTGCATGAACAATTAGCCTTTATTCCTCTAGATATTTTTGAAGAGGAAGAATTAACCAACTTTAGAGGTATGAATCCCAAATACACTCCTTTCCAAGATTTGCCAGTGCAGTTGGATATTGACTTATCTCTCAATACCTACATATAAAAGTCACCCAGATATTTATTGACATTTAGTTTCTCAAAATGCCCCACGGCAAGGAATTAGGCAAACATTAGTTCCTTACTATTAATTATGTTCTCCTGGGGAATATGAAGAACCTAGGCTTAGGTGGAATAAAGCCTGGGGAAGTCCAGGTCAACATCTCATCCCTGTGGCTTGGAGCAGGTTAATGTTTGCCTTTGGAGCAGATGGAAGGAGACCTCCTGGACCTCACAGAGCCTTCTAGCAGTGCTGGCCTTTGCTCTATGCACTCTGCCCTCTTATTTACAACAGGGAGATTTCTAAGGCAAAGCCAACATTTGTGAAAGGTCAGCTGCCAAGTAGTGAGGAGACTATCAGTGAAAAGGACAGGAAGAAGACAACTAGAGAAAAAAAAAAACCAACATATCCTAAATGTTATCCAGTCTGGCTATTAGAAGATAATGGCCTATAGGCTGATCACTGAGGAGGCTAAAAAAAGAGGGAAAGAAAAAAAAAAAATGCTGGAGGTGGGGTATCCTTTTTTCAATTCCTACCCCAGACATTAAGGGGACTTATAGATGCTGGCTTGCTAAGTGACTTTTCCTGCTGATTATTTATGTGTGCCATTCTCTGATTTTTATACTTCAAATAAGATCTAGCGTTGGAGAACAGTCAAGTCTTTGTGAATCATGGTAAGAATTTGAATGTGCTTGGTGAAAGGGTTTGGGGGGAAAAGGAAAAAGAGGACAGAATAAAAAGACATCTCCTAACCACTAGAGGATGTAAGCTTGTGGCATCAGCCATGGGTTATTCCTCCAAGGAGAGAGCTAATAGCCAATTAGATTTGGGATATACAGACATATGGCTGCCACTGCTGCACAGTATTTCCAGGAAGGTGAGGTGTAGCTGGTGCTGATGGAGGAGTCTTGCTTGACTCAAGGAGACCTATATTTGCTTTATTGGTTTAGTGGCCTTTGGTAACAATCTCTGGTATTCCAGAGACCAACTGTACACTTGCAAGTGCGGTCTCAATGCATCTTTCCCATGCTTACATCAGGTCTTTGACAGCAGGGCCTTATTGCCTCTCTTCTTGCAGGTATCCCAGTTCACAGGCAAGGAGCCTTTACCTTTTTAGGGTGGGGGGGCTTGGATTCCCTGGCCAACATCTCCTTGGTAGAATAATCCATTGCTGACATCAGAGCTCTCCTGTATTAATATATTTTGCTTAAGTGCATAGTTTAAGGAGACTTTAGTATTATGTTTGGATCTGAATAGAGAATAATCATTTTCACAGTTCCTATGTGTATTAGTCAATTAAAGAAGGCAGTTTTACCGGTTTTATAAGAGATTACCTCTATAACAGTTGGCTCCAATTTACAGTTAGAGAACGACCTCATCATCATCATATTTCTCCTTGTTCTATGGGGGGGAGGTAAGAAAGTCTCTTATATTAAAACCTTGTGGCACCTAGAAGATAAGTTTCATTAGGACTCATTATAAATAGTTGTTACAAGTAAGATACACCAAGGGGTTTGATGTCTGTAGCAATCTGAGGCTTTTCTTCCTTTCAATGTTCAGACGGGTCATTTTTTGTGCTGGCACTTCCTGGTACATCCTACACAATGCAAAGCTATATCTTTTCTTTCTCAGCCGTTAAGTTGGTGACATTTTGACCTGTTGGAACATGCAAATCTTTTCCCGTAGTTAGTTTTAAGATTTGAATTGCAAGGTTTTTGACAAAAAGGTTTCATATCTATCTGTATCCCCCTTTTTTTATTTTAGGTTTTTGTTTTTTTGACCCATGAGTCTCAAAAAGGCAGTTGTATTATACCTATAGGCTGGAATGGAGGGATAGTGCAGCCATTAAAGGCTGAGGCTGAAAACTGCAAAAATAAAACTCTGCCATTTGTAAGTTGCCTTGGCTATGGTGTCTTATCACAGCAATGTAACACCACACACACACACACACACACACACACACACACACTCCACACATTTAGGTGGAACACTTGAAGTTTTTTTTTTTTATAGTATGTTTTACAATTACTTTATGATAATGACTCCTTAGAGCAAGGTAATAAAATTTCAGTGTGAACCATTTTATAGTTCACAGTGATTAATAATTTCTGTTGACTGAATAAGTTAAAAATATAGTCAGATAATCAACATGAGCTGTAGGTAATGTCTATAAGCTGGTGTATTTTTGAGGAAATCTTTTTTTGTGCAGCTAAGAACTAGGCTTGCTTGAGGGGGCTAATGAAGTTCTGTTTGTAGCTCCTGTAGAGGACGATAAAAAGTAGAATGTGTCACCTTCCAGGCCCTTCGTTCTTCCATTTTAGATAGATGAGACATGCTTATATGATGTGTTTTCTAAGACCTCTTGCAGATCTAAAACAGAATCAGTTAATGAGGACTGAAGTGAGCATTTTGTTCACCTGTGATTGTACATGCATGCAGACACTTTTATCTATGCATCTGTTTGCTTAGTGCCCCAAAGGAAGCTTTTATTTTGTCTTATTTTTAAAGAAGGAATTCTTTACAAATTTGAAAATTAAAATTAAATTATGCCAATTTTCTATGGAAAAAAAATCCTCTTTGGCTAACACTATCATATCCAAATCTGACTCTTAAAATGCAGTCTCTACTTTAAGACATAGTTGTCTTAATTAGGGTCATTGTTACAAATGAAAGCCTATGTGGGTGTTCGTCTAATAAGAAAATGCCAGTTACGGTATATTATCAGCCTCAACTTGCCAGGCATTGAATTTCCTGATATGGTCTGCTGGGAACCTTAAATGAACAAGAGCAATTATAAACCTAAAGTCTGCAGCCATTTGTTGGCATTATCTCAGGATAATTTCCCTGAAACATTCATGATGAAATGCAAAGGTAGATAATTTAAAAATCCATTTAAAATAGCTGAGGTATAATTTAAGCTAAGGTCTCTCTCCATAGTGGACATTACAGTGAGACTGCATTTTGAAATGGATCTTTTACAAATGATCTTTTCTTAGATATTGCTGCCCTGGAAAGTACTTTAAACAAGTTTAAATAATTTTTTTAAGTGTGGTGTGAGTAAAACAATGAGAGCTGTATTATTTGTTTTTTTTTTAAATGAAGAAATAATAGGTTTGTCTTTATATAATTATGTGAATGGCTCACTATCAGCTAGAGAAAATAGGAATGAAAAATACCAACAAACAAGTACATTTTCTATTTCTCCTTCTGCTTTTGCTGTGTTAATCCTTTTATTTTTATGTGATTTTTCTTAGCAAATGCCAAGATAAAGATAGGGCTACTTTTTGACGCATGAATGTAGTAACTGTTTAAAGGAAAATATTATTTGATTTTACATTTAATTTTTTCCCGTATAAAATTCATTTCAGGATATAAAATAGGTCTCAAATGAAATCAGTATGAAACAAAAATGAAACAATGTAGGAATATTGCTAAAATAAACAGTGGGATTTCCAGGGCCCACCTGTAGGTTTTTCTGTCTACTCCTGTCTTGATCTATCTTTTTTTCTAATTTCTCTTTTTAAGTTCTTGAGCAAGGAGCAAATTTCAAGATTAAGGCTCAAAGCTAGCTCACTTTTATTGTCAATCTCTCCACTCAGAAAATATGTGTTTATAATGAAAGTCCTGACATGGGCATTGCTCTAATAAACTACAAGATGGACCAATAAAGCACAGCAAGAGCCTATTACCAAGTACCATTACTGTTCAGAGAACAGAGAAAAATTTATTTTTATTTTGAATCTTTCCCAGGATCTCAACCATCACACAGTGATCTAGGACTTTGCTTTATTTGAAGGGAGGCCACTTCATGCCTCCATGATGTAACTATGCCATTGGTGCCATACCAACATGGATGTGACTCAGGTATGAAGAAAACTTATATTGGGATAAAATAGGAAAAGGGTCATATTTAGAACTGTTTTTAAGGGAGTACTGCAGGGATGGTTCACAGATTGCTTTTCAGTTTCAATGCTGTCTTCGTATGCTGTGATTCCTTTCTAAGTCCAAGGTGCTGCTTTATGGCTTACTTTAAAGTTGGTGTAAGGGTCACTCTTCAGAAGTTTAATTTTGATGCCTTTCATTTCCTTATGTTGCAAGCTACCATTTTGCCTATAGTGTTCCAGTACTTGGCAGTGAGAAATTGTGGAGAATGGTCACTTAATGTTACCCACAGTGTAACAAGGAATAATGCCAATCTTTTTCCTTACAGCTCCATGTTCTGATGGTGAAACTCATTTTTCTTCCATATGCCAGATGTTGGTTAGACATGTAGCAATTATCATTCATATTATAAGGTTCCCAGGCTCCATGCATCTCCTGCATTCATTGGAAAGTAAGAGCTTTGACCCAGGGTTGTCCTGGAAATTTCTGCCTCTTAAATTTGCCCTACTAAGGATTCAGTTTCTCTTTTTTCTCCCAGAATCTAACTCTGATCGGGTTTTTTGTGTTATTTTCTGCCTTATATTTTAGTCTTGACAGTCAAGCCCTGGCCAGCTTTTTCCTGTCACAGGTATATATTTGGGCATTCTCTTCCTCATAATTCCCCATGTCCATTCCACATCATGTCTCTCTTGGCAAAAGTGACTATAGAAACAAAACAGAAGTGTGTTTACCCAAGGTTGGACAAACTGTATCAATATTATTGGCAAACTAGTGCCAAAATTCTAACACTTTCAAAAATTAATACTCAGGATTGTTTTATAGATACTTACACATTACAGGCCAGAATAAATCTGAATATCAAGTGTTAAGATGGGCATGGCAAAGAGGACATGTGTTTTGTACAATGATCTTTTTTTACTACTTTGTCATTTCTTCCTCAGCTTGTTGCTGTTGTTATAGTAAATAATTATAAGCAGAGCAATTCTGGGCCATTTCATGTGAACGTTGTTAACGGAAATAAAGGAGAAGCCAGAAAACATAAAAACTACAGAGAACTAGGAACAGAAATGGATAATTACAGAGCTGCTGCATTTTGCTGTATATGCATTTTTTTCTGTTCTGGAAACAGAATTTTTGTTTGATAATTAACAGACCTACAGGGCCATTACATTCTCTGACTCTGAAGGTATTGATCCTTCTGTCTCTTGCTGTCACATCCGTTCTTTCTAGGTCTCCTTCCCCTGAGAATTCTGCTGATTTCATAATTGAGGGGAGGAGTGAAGGGTGAAAGTAACCACAGCTGGCCTGCTGTGTGAGGAGAGATGAGAGAGAGGCTGGGAGAGGAAGGCCACCAATCGTCCATGTAGTCGCTTTGATTTGTTTTACATTTTGTTCTTGTTTGACAGATTTTCACGACCATAATATTCTACATCAGGAGAGAGCTTTTAGCAAGTAGAAGCATTCAGATACACATACAGTGTGCATTCAAAGCCCAAGTTCAATTTCTATCACTGGACATGTATTTGTCATTTAATACAAATGGTTTTAATCCAGATCCTTCTGTGCTTAGTCAGTGACAAGACATGGGCAAATAATTTTCACTACCATGATCCCAGTCCATGTCTAGATCCTCTCCTCTTATTGTAAAGTAGGTAATGAGACATCTCACAGGAAAAATTTCATTTAAGTTGAGTTTTCCAGGAAAAG
Source organism: Rhizomys pruinosus (assembly GCA_009823505.1). Taxonomy (NCBI): domain Eukaryota; kingdom Metazoa; phylum Chordata; class Mammalia; order Rodentia; family Spalacidae; genus Rhizomys; species Rhizomys pruinosus. The sequence continues at coordinate 317,282 of VZQC01010467.1, read as the reverse complement.
AACATCTTGCTTTCCTTCAGGATCCAGGATAGAGTTGAGTATAATCCAAGGATGTTTTTCCTCTTTAAATTCTCTTACTGTGGAAATACAGGCTTAATAGGCATCTTAGAACCAACCCATGGGTTAATCCATCCTAGGCTCACTTGCCCAAAGGAGACCAGGATCTCACAAAGAAGATATTTGAACTAGTAACAGACAACTTGTGCATCTCCTAACTTTATTCACAGTTGTTCATTGTCAGACAGTTGTTTGGATACTCTGACCAGTATTAAAACCAAGAATATTTGATATCAGGCAATGGTTTACACTCATGTACACCAAAGTCAAGAAACAAATAAGGTGGAAAAATATGAAATTTCTTTCCTTTTCCTATGTAAATCAGAGATAATTTTACTAGTAGGAAATATTTTAGTTCTTAAGGTCATTCCAGGTTGAATATATTAACTAAAGTAGGTTTCTTTTGACTATATCAACTTTCTTTAATATGGTTCTTTAATATTAACATAAAGTATTGTTGATGAATATACACACATAAACATATACACAAAGTTGGGCTTCCATAGCTGTGGGTTCTGTATTGGCAAATTTGATCAACCATGGACTGCAACTCTTTGAAGTATTTTGAATATTCATGGATAGCAATTATTTATATAACACTTGTTTTATAAGTGTTTGGGAGATTATCAAGGTATAATGGAGTATAATTTTGGGGTCCATGAAAATACTATGCCATTGTATATAAGAGGCTTTGGTATCTCTATAGGGTCTTAGAGACAATTCACCATGGGCATAGAAGGACAACTATGTACATGTGTCTAATAAAAAATACTCCGGGAATCAGTAAAAGTAGAAAAATGTTTACTGTTAAATTTCTGTCCTTAACTCTATTGTGCAAATATTGGACCAGTGGCATTGAGAAATCAGTGATGTACATTGCTCCTCATTTCTGCATGTGGTTGAAGAAAGAAGGCACAAGTACAGGAGAACAAGGTCCACTTTATCTTGACAATCTGGCAATGAGTACTTTTCCATCCACAAGGGTCTCTGGAAGGTATGATGTAACTTGAGGCCAAGAACTCAGGGAAAGCATTAGCTCCCTTGGAAGCTCCCTCCTTAGGATGACATCTATGCTAGACCAGAGTGCCTGGCTCCTGACATTCTCGTGAGCTGCCTGCCTGTGCCACAGCTGCAAATTTACCTCCAGGTCCTGGGGTTGGATTCTGACAGCTGGATCAGTCATCCACACAATTTAGAACAATGTTGAATGGCAACAAGTGTGCCAAAGTCTGTTGCCCCGTCTCTGTGCTGGGCTCCCTGCACACTGAACAAACCAGCCTTAGTAGAATGTCATCTCAATGTTCTCACGGCTCTGAACATATTGGCCGAGGCACTTTATTTTATCTCTTTTTCCTTATTTCAGTCAAAAGCCTGAACAATAATTTTATTCTTTATGTTCAATGGTTCTATTAATGATCATCTCTGAAGCCTGGCTAGTTCATAGCCTCTGCAATCCCAAGGCTTGGCATTTTTGTTCCTGAAGCATCTAAGCGAACAGGCAGGAATCTGTCCACATCATCAGGCCAGGTCGTCACTCCTTTCATCCTCTTCTCTCCCACGCGTGCCCTCACTGCTCCACTACACACCCCGGATGCAGGTCTGTCAGGAGCAGTGAGAGGTCAACATCAAAGTTTGTTCCCAGACAGCTGCTTGCCTGATGAGAGAGAGAGAGAGAGAGAGAGAGAGAGAGAGAGAGAGAGAGAGAGAAAGAATCGCCTCAGTGTTCTCTCACACAGAAGGAACTTGAGGAACAGTTACAGTTTTACTATTTCCCTGACTTATTCTCTGCAGCGCACAGTGGGCGTGTGTGGTACAGAGCTGGGTCTGAAGGACGCCAGCACTCTCGGCTTACAAATAATAACAAAAATATTCTGATTATTACTTCTCAACTGTGTGAGAAAAGTATCTAATCACAGCAGGGGCGACATACAGGGAGCTTATTGATGATAGTGAAAGGCAGTTGAGAGGTTGATATTCACTCTTAATTTCTATCTAGACTTACAGAACTGGGCGAGGAAGTGGGAACTCAGGCAACAAAGTGCTGATCAAGCAAACATAAGAACATGAGCTCAGATCTCCATCGCCCACACAGAAAGCCAGGAGTGGCAGTGTGTGCTTGTAATCTCAGGGCTGGGAGAATATAAAGGTCCTTAGAACTCGCTGGTCAACCAAGCAAACTGATTTGGAAAGCAGTTTAAGGAGACACATCGAGTGACAGAGTGCTATATGAATTCAGTGGGGACACAGTAGGAGGGAGCGAGTGTGTACACTGTAGGAGGGTGAGAGTGGGGACAGAGTAGGAGGGAGACAGTGGGGACAGAGTAGGAGGGAGCCAGTGGGGACACTGTAGGAGGGAGCCAGTGGGGACACTGTAGGAGGGAGCCAGTGGTGACAATGTAGGAGGGAGCCAGTGGGGAAACTGTAGGAGGGAACCAGTGGGGACACTGTAGGAGGGAGCCAGTGGGGACACTGTAGGAGGGAGCCAGTGGGGACATAGTACGAGGGTGACAGTGGGGACACTGTAGGAGGGAACCAGTGGGGACAGTGTAGGAGGGAGCCAGTGGGGACACTGTAGGAGGGAACGAGTGGGGACACTGTAGGTGGGAGCCAGGGGGGACACTGGAGGAGGGAGCCAGTGGGGACACTGTTGGAGGGAACCAGTGGGGACACTGTAGGAGGGAACCAGTGGGGACACTGTAGGAGGGAACCAGTGGGGACAATGTAGGAGGGAACCAGTGGGGACACTGTAGGAGGGAGCCAGTGGGGACAGAGTAGGAGGGAACCAGTGGGGACACTGTAGGAGGGAGCCAGTGGGGACACTGTAGAGGGAGCCAGTGGGGACAGAGTAAGAGGGAGCCAGTGGGGACATTGTATGAGGGGGCAAGTGGGGAGACTGTAGGAGGGAGCAGGTGGGGACACTGTAGGAGGGAGCCGGTGGGGACCCTGTAGGAGGAAGCCAGTGGGGACAGAGTAGGAGAGAGCCATTGGGGACAGTGTAGGAGGGACCCAGTGGGGATAGAGTAGGAGGGAACCAGTGGGGACACTGTAGGAGGGAGCCAGTGGGGACACAGTAGGAGGGAACCAGTGGGGACAATGTAGGAGGGTGACAGTGGAGAAATTGTACGATGGAACCAGTGGGGACACTGTAGGAGTGAGCCAGTGGGGACACTGTAGGAGGGAACCGGTGGGGATACACTAGGAGGGAGCCAGTGGGGACACTGTAGGAGGGAAACAGTGGGGACACTTTGGGAGGGAACCAGTGGGGACACTGTACGAGGGAGTCAGTGGGGACACTATAGGAGGGAGCCAATGGGGACACTGTAGGACGGAACCAGTGGGGACAGAGTAGGACGGAGCCAGTGGGGACAATGTAGGAGGGCGTCAGTGGGGACACTGTAGGAGGGAGCCAGTGGGAACAGATAGGAGGGAGCCAGTGGGGACACTGTAAGAGGGAGCCAGTGGGGACAGAGTAGGAGGGAGCCAGTGGGGACACTGTAGAAGGGAGCCAGTGGGGACAATGTAGGAGGGAGTCAGTGGGGACACTGTAGGAGGGAACCAGTGGGGACACTGTAGGAGGGTGACAGTGGTGACAGAGTAGGAGGGTGAGAGTGGGGACACTGTAGGAGGTAACCAGTGGGGACACTGTAGGAGGGTGACCGTGGGGACACTGTAGGAGGGATCCACTGGGGAGAGAGTAGGAAGGAGCCAGTGGAGACAGAGTAGGAGGGAGCCAGTGGGGACAATGTAGGAGGGAGTCAGTGGGGACAGAATAGGAGGGAGCCAGTGGGGACACTGTAGGAGGGAGCCAGTGGGGACATAGTAGGAGGGAACCAGTGGGGTCACTGTAGGAGGGAGCCAGTGGGGACACTGTATGAGGGTGCCAGTGGGGACAGAGTAGGAGGGAGACAGTGGGGACAAAATAGGAGGGAGCCAATGGGGACACTGTAGGAGAGAGCTAGTGGGGACAGAGTAGGAGGGAGCCAGTGGGGACACTGTAGGAGGGTGACAGTGGGGACAGAGTAGGAGGGTGACAGTGGGGACAGAGTAGGAGGGAGCCAGTGGGGACAGAGTAGGAGGGAGCCAGTGTGGACACTGTAGGAGAGTGCTAGTGGGGACATAGTAGGAGGGAGTCAGTGGGGACACTGTAGGAGGGTGAGAGTGGGGACAGAGTAGGAGGGAGCCACTGGGGACACTGTAGGAGGAAGCCAGTGGGGACAGAGTAGGAGGGAGCCAGTGGGGACACTATAGGAGGGAGCCAGTGGGGACATTTAGGAGGGATCCAGTGGGGACACTGTAGGAGGGAGCCAGTGGAGACATGGCAGGAGGGAACAAGGGGGGACACTGTAGGAGGGAGCCAGTGGGGACACTGTAGAGGGAGCCAGTGGGGACAGAGTAGAAGGGAGCCAGTGGGGACACTGTAGGAGTTAACCAGTGGGAACACTGTAGGAGGGAGCCAATGGTTACACAGTAGGAGGGAGCCAGTGAGGACACTGTAGGAGGGATCCAGTGGAGACAGAGTAGGAGGGAGCCAGTGGGGACAATCTAGAGGGAGCCAGTGGGGACAGAGTAGGAGGGAGCCAGTGGGGACAATGTAGGAGTAAGCCAGTGGGAACACTGTAGGAGGGAGCCAGTGGGGACACTGTAGGAGGGGAAAGTGGGGACACTGTAGGAGGGAGCAAGTGGGGACACTGTAGGAGGGAGCAAGTGGGGACCCTGTAGGATGGAGCCAGTGGGGACAGAGTAGGATGGAGCCATTGGGGACAGTGTAGGAGGGACCTATTGGGGATAGAGTAGGAGGGAACCAGTGGGGATAGAGTAGGAGGGAGCCAGTGGGGACACAGTAGGAGGGAACCAGTGGGGACAATGTAGGAGGGTGACAGTGGGGACACTGTACGAGGGAACCAGTGGGGACACTGTAGGAGTAAGCCAGTGGGGACACTGTAGGAGGGAACCGGTGGGGACACTCTAGAAGGGAGCCAGTGAGGACACTGTAGCAGGGAAAGAGTGGGGACACTGTGGGAGGGAAACAGGGGGGACACTGTAGGAGGGAGTCAGTGGGGACACTGCAGGAGGGAGCCAATGGGAACACTGTAGGACAGAGCCAGTGGGGACAGAGTAGGAGGGAGCCAGTGGAGACAATGTAGGAGGGATCCAGTGGGGACACTGTAGGAGGGAGCCAGTGGGGACAGAGTATGAGGG